>CM059276.1:30891753-30954253 GCA_030347295.1 Setipinna tenuifilis
CATCATAGAGGAGTATAAAACAGTCCAGGCTGCTCTGACTGATTGCTGGGAGGCAATAAAAGGTGCAGGCCTGATAGCAGAGAGAGAGAGAGAGAGAGAGAGAGAGAGAGAGGGGGAGGGAGAGAGAGAGAAAGAGAGAGAGAGAGAGAGAGAGGGAGAGAGAGAGAAAGAGAGAGAGAGAGAGAGAGACGTTCTCACCACACCACAGCCATACTGCAGATCACACCTTTCATCCTCATGAGTAACAACCAACTAGTCATGTTCTCATGGGGGTGGAGCCTGTTTTTCTTTTCTTTTCTAGTCAAAGAAAAAAAATCTATTTCTTTATTTTTTTGCCTATCACGGCAGAGTAATGACCAGTGAAATGGCAGGCCATTTAAATCTCTCCTCTACCAGCATTTTTCTAAGGATTCACGGCCAATATGCGAAATCCATCCATATTTTCACTGAACAGTGGCATCGCACCATATGAAATCTGTGACACCTTGTGGCTCACTGAGAAGGCCAATTTATGACTCTTCCCATCCTAGTACATTTCAGTCTGAGAAGACTCATGGTGCTCCGTCTCACAACACTGGATTGTGATGGAAATGGTTGCTATGCTTTTCTGATCTATCATTGGCCGATGGGCGGGCCAGAGGAATTTGACCTCCAGACACCTTATACAAGGAACTGGGAGATGATGCCTATCAACTCGGATTATCGGTAACGGTGTAAAGATGTCAGCAAGATATTTTCCAGATGGGTAGTGTCACGGCTAATAGGAAAACAGCTGTGTGACGTATATACAGTATTTACTGCCCCTGCACCACAATCACCACATTTAAGACTGCAATTCACATTTACATTTTACACCTTGTTTGCGTAAGATTACAGCCTCAAAGCGGAACAACAATCTTTTACAAACCTACGTTTCATATTTACATTTTATGACCGCCAGAACACCTTTTGCCTTTTCATCTTCATAAAACTCTTAACACCACTCACTACAGACACACACACACACACAGCTCTTAGCGTGTTTCAGATTGACCAAGGTCGGCTTTGGTCACTACCAACCTCCTGACTCCTCCATAAACCGCACTACAGAGGAAAGGTCAACCGCTAAACAACACAGGTGGAGTCTCTACGGCGCTCCCTCGTTTGTTGACAATGTAGTTGTCCAGTAAATGATTTAGCACGATACATCTTTAACATCTCACTCATTGTAAATACTGATTTTAGAAATTTAGCAGCAGTTTGGAAACCTCACCATGGTCACTCTTAGCCAAATATGATTCAAGAATCATTCACTTATCTGAACTTGTTTGACAGTTAATGTGACCGACATTGAGTAGACTCAATTGTAGATTTGCTGTCTTTTAAATACATTTTAAAAATAAATTAAGATATCAACACTCAACACTGCAACATCTATTACCAGTTTACACATTAGTTTTAATATAAATTACTAATGCTTCTGATGGTCACAGCCAACAGGCCTGTGTCATGTCAAAACCAGTGCATGTCACTCACCTCTGGGTGTCTCTGCTGGTCATTTATAAAAACAAGAGTCCTAATGTGTATGTGGTTAAAATGACCCCATCCAAAGCGTGTCCCTCTTACCTTCACCAGTGCCTGCCATTTCGGGGGGTCCATCTCTGCTTGCCGACACACGGCCACCTGCGTCTGTCCCTCCGTCTCCTGGACACACTCTCTTCTCTGGCCACCAAACACACTCTTCTCTGGCCACCACACCTCCTCGTTAAGCTCTTTATCTGCACCTCGGCTAAACAACACCTGAGCCCTGAACACCACCCACCCACAGAGCCAGCGAGCCCTGGGAAGATTGTGACCCAGACTCACTGGAGTCAGGACTTCACCTGCCTGACAAACAGAGACCCACCTGCACACTACAGAAAGACTCACCTGCACACTACAGACAGACACGCCTGCACACTACAGAAAGGAGAAAGTATCTCGTATGGTGGCCATACTTGGGTGTTCATCAAAAATTAAAAATTTCATTGCATTGCAAAATTCAATTGCAATTTCAAATCCTGTGTGCGCAACCTGTACATATGGTTTTTGACAATAAAGCTGACTTTGAAAAAAGGGAAACCTTGGGCAGGATGACAGACATTAGCAGCAGTGAGAAATTAAAATAACACAAGTGAGAGCTTCATGGGGCATTACTTTTAAAATACAAAGCCAGCCTTCAGGATATCTTGAGTTATGTGACATACTATTAGTACCTGATAAGGATATAACCAACCGTCTATATTTTGACTGTGTAAGTCAATAGCATAACATCTTCTGAAACCTGAGACACCTTGTCTCAGCATATATGGTACTCTGGCTACAGGCGTCCTGTAGTAAAGTAGAGCCACCAGAACAACTTCCTGTAGTAGCTGTGTAAAGGACACCAATCATTACAACACTTCCTGTAGTAGCTGTGTAAAGCAGACCAATCATAACAGAGCTTCCTGTAGTAGCTGTGTAGAGGAGACCAATCATAACAGCTTCCTGTAGTAGCTGTGTAGAGGAGACCAATCATAACAGCTTCCTGTAGTAGCTGTGTAGAGGAGACCAATCATAACAGCTTCCTGTAGTAGCTGTGTAGAGGAGACCAATCATAACAGCTTCCTGTAGTAGCTGTGTAGAGGAGATCAATCATAACAGAGCTTCCCGTGGTAGCTGTGGAAAGGACACCAACCACAGTAAAGTTTACTGTAGTAGCTGTGTAAATGTGACCAATCATAACAGAGTTTACTGTAGTAGCTGTGTAAAGGAGACCAATCATAACAGAGTTTACTGTAGTAGCTGTGTAAAGGAGACCAATCATAACAGGGCCAGGGATTCCCTGGTTTACACCACGAAAATGTCAACATGTCTTTCTTCACCGATGCAATCAACACTCAACTTAAGAGTGCAAGGGTACCTCCTGCAAGCAGAGCTCAACTCTGGGAGTTAGGGTGCCCTCTAGCACTGGAAAACAGAAGCACTCTGGTGAGGGAGCTGCTTAATGCTTGCTGCTGGTGTGGGAGCCACTTCCTGCTTGCGAATACATTCAGGACCACATCACTTCCCTCCTGCGCACAGCTGCCCGTATCGCTTGAGGTCATTGAATCTGTGTGCACGGACTTATATTATGTGAGACGGCAGCTAACATGATTCTGTGTGTGAAATACCTGATTACTTTTTTTTGTGTGCTGGAGTGTTCTGACATTTTATAACAATAATAAAAGTTTAAAAAATATTAAGGTACTTGGCAGCCTCAACACTTTAAGTTTACGTAAGTAGCCCAGGGGCAGTAGAGGGTGTGCAGTATCTGATCTTCTGGACGACTACAATAAGACCTGCACTTGGTGGCATAAATGTACAGTATTTTACTGCATAAGCACATAATATTATACAGACATGAAGGAAATGTACAAAATGGAGCCTTTTCTTCACCAGGCTCTTTTCAACACACAAACCTTAGCGCTTACAACTTGCAAAACAAGAGCCACGTCTATGGAACAGCTAACCGCCTCTCCGCATACAAAAACAAAAAATAAACTAAACATATTCCAAAAAAGCCTAAGAGTGTACAGTCACTGTTCATTTACACAATAGTCGGTTTCACTGTGGGGTTTTTCTTTTTTTGTAGTTAATTTTTCCTTCTGCAGATTTGTTTTTTTTTTTTAAACATAAAATCTTCAAAATTCTCACATTCTGTTTATTACACAAACACATCGCACGTGGAGTACAGGAGACTGGCGAGCAGTGTGTACTCCTCTCAATTTGCTCCATGATGCTCTTCAGGCAGGCTAGATATTTTCAACAGCACCCCCTTGCAAACAAACAAACAAACGAACGAACAAACGCACAAACAAATAATTAAACAAACAAAAAACAGTTTAAAAAAAAAGACTAGCATCATCACTACAAGGGAGTTTGGAGAGGGCCGGTGTATGTTGTATGCATTATTTGCTGTCCATGGCGTCCGGACGAGCGGTGAGGACTGGGGGCGTGGGGGGGGGGGGGGGGGGGGGGGGGGTGTCGGTACGACATGGATGAGGGTGAACACGTGTGCACTCAAGCCCACATGTCTGACATGGTCTGCAGGGCTTGCCAACAAACAAGACCAAAACAAACAAAAAACAAGAAAAAATAATATAAAAAAACAAAAAAACAAAAAACAATCACACACAGACGTGCTTCTCATGTATAAAACACTCACAGAGAACACTCATTATGTCCTAGTATACTTGATAATCGAAGGCACCACAACCATGGAAAGGGCACTGTTAGGTTTAGTGTCTGTCACGCTCATTTAGTATACAGTCCTTTGACGTGTGAGTGTGTGTAACAAATGGAGATGGGGAGGCGGAGGTGGAGGGGTGTGTGTGTGTGTGTGTGTGTGTGTGTGTAAGGATGGCCAAGCTGGTCTTGGCTTCTTAAGTGAGTAGGCATACCAGTGCTGAAGTCAACACAGAGTGTGCTGCCTAAGGCCTGACAGGAAAGGGGTCACCTCTTACGCCCGTTAGAGGTCAAGGTAGAGGTCAAGGTCATAGGTCATAGTCTTGGGCGACCGACAGGTGGGTGGGTGGGCATTTTAACAGGCCCAACCAATCAGAGCCACCTGCTGGAAGAGGTTGCCATGAAAGGCCAGTCAGACTGACTTGTGACTAATCAAGCCAGTGTGACCAGCGGCTAACCAGCGTTAGCAGCACGCTAAGCAACACCACAAGCTCTCCAACACACACTCTGAGAACTCAGTAAGCTCTCCAACACACACACCGAGTACTCAGTAAGGGGGAAGGAGAACATGTTTGGCTACTGATGAGCGTTTAGTCAAATCTTATTTCAGTTTAACATGACAATTTGAGGTCCTGTATTCATCCTTTAACTGACCTGAGAAGACCGGCATTAGACAGAGAGGGCACAACTTCTCACGTCCGTCTGTGTGTCACTCGTGTGGGAATCTAGAGTGTGTGTGTGTCACTCGTGTGGGAATCTAGAGTGTACGAGTGTTGCTCAGGGTGACAACTACAGTACAGACCAAACCGAAGCAGAGGAATTTCCATGTGTGTGTGTGTGTGTGTGTGTGTGTGTGTGTGTGTGTGTGTGTGTGCGCAATAGGGGTGAGTGAGTTAGTCTTTAGGCCCTCAGGAAGGTGGGTAGAATGAGGGGATGGGGATGAGGATGAGGAAGAGAAGGAAGAGTCTTGGGGGATTTGGGGGATTGGGGGGAGGGGGCAGGGTAGGTAGAGGGAGTGGATTTTGGGGCTGGGGGAGAGGGGAGGTGGGGTGTGAGTTTGGGGGTGGGGGGAGGTAGAGGGGAGGGGGGGGTGTTTTGGGGAGGGGTTGGGGACATGTGGAGGGAGTTTTGTGGAAGGGGTGTTGGGTTGGATAGAGGGAGCATATTTTGGGGGGCGAGGGTAGGTAGAGGGGGTACAGTTTGGGGGTGGGGGCTAAGTAGGGGTGCATTTTGGGGGCAGGGAAAGGGGGTATATTTTGGGGGTTGGGGGTGGGGGCTAAGTAGGGGTGCATTTTGGGGGTGGGGGGGCAGGTAGAGGGGGTATATTTTGGGGGCAGGGGGGCAGGTAGGTAGTGGAGTCTCTAGGCCCTCTCCTTGCGCTTGAGCTTGGAGCTCTTCTTGGTGGTGCCGTTCTTGTTGAGCAGCTTCAGCACGCGCTCCTTGTGGTCCAGCACCTTCATCATGGTGTCACGCGCCTCCCCCACCTGGTCCATCACCAGCTTGCAGCGCTGCATGTTACCCTGGACACACACACACATACACACACATGCAGACACACAGACGGACACACACGCAAAAAGGTGTGAGCCAGTGCTATAGTCTTGGTTTTAACTTCTATTGTCAAGCATCTGCTGAGCCCTTCAAATACAGCAGATGCCATCATTTCAAATGGTGTGTGAGAATGTATGCGTGTAAGAATGTGTGTGGGAATATATATGTGTATATGTGTGTGTGTGTGTGTGTGCGTGTGTGTGCATGTGTGTGCATGTCTGTGTGTGTGTGTGTGTGTGTGTGTGTACCTGTATGAGCTCGTTGATGCGGTGCAGTTCGTCGTCGGCCCCGGCCCTCTTCTTGGGGATGAGCCCCTCCTGCAGGCTGTTGAGCCGGCTGTACACCTCATGCTCCAGACTCGACTGGGGGGGCACAACCGTTATTCCCTTAACCCCTCCATGATAACAACACTTACTAATTTACCCTTATTTACTGATTACCATAATAATAACAACAACAACAACACTGGTGATATTATTAACAGTATTATTAACAAGTGCTGGGTGATGGTGGATGGAGATGTAAAGTGATGGATGGTGTAGTAAAGTGATGGGTGGTGATCGTGTCATGGGTGGTGGTGTGTGGTGGGTTCTTACCAGCTGCATGAGCTGAGCGGCACACAGGTGGAGTTTCCAGCCCTGCGCTCTGCACACCACCCCCCTCTGACTGGCCATGTCCTGCAGAGTGCCCTTCTTCTCCTCTGCGCGCACACACACACACACACACACACACACACACACACACACACACACACACACACACACACACACACACACACACACACACACACACACACACACACACACACACACACACACACACACACACACGAACACACAGGAAACATTAGACACCAATAACACTCAACACTTGACTAACTTAACACTAAACAGCAATGACTAAAGCGAACAATTTAATTCAGTAGATCAACCAACAAAACAGAAACAAACAGTTGAGTTGCACACCATGTGCTTTGTCTTTGCCATCAAAGCCCTTGACCAAGGGTACAAACAGTGTGCAGACGAAACAAGAACGTGGTTGTGTTGCTAGTAAACTGACATTGAGAGCCCTTAGCAAAGAGCACAAACAGGTGCATGCAGAAGGATCTAGAATGCAGTGGTGTTGCTAGGTAACTGACCTTTGACACGGATGTCGCTGTACCTCTGGAAGTGGTGGTAGGCAGCCCTCCAGGGGTTGCGGTAGTGGCTCAGTAGAGTGATGGGGGGTCGGATGCGCTTGGGGACATAGCGCACCCCCTCCTCGTCTGAAAAGGGAAGCACAAGGCTACATCAGGACTTCAGACATTTAGAGAAGTGACAGGGGTCACAGTCATTCACTGTTCCTGTTTCAGTTTTAGAGAGTGTAAGTTTGATAATGCTGAACACCAGACCTCATCAGATATGTTCATAGATTTAATATCTTTTTTTGCGACATCGGTTAAGGTGACAGACACACATGCAGAAAGACACACGCACACAAACCTGACCTCATGTCACTCTCAGCTGTCTCCTTTCACTTTGCATTATGTGTTGTGTGTGTGTGTGTGTGTGTGTGTGTGCCTTTTTGTCTCTGGTAAAGTCCCAAAACGCATGGTGAGAACCAGCAGAATGGTTGTAGTTCAGGCCTTTTCAGGCCTACCACACAGAGACCAGGATCTGCTCAGATGAGAGATTTTAATCATCCTTCACACAAGTCATTTTCCTCGGTTTGGTCCCTCCCTGCCAGGTTCATAAAAAAATAATCAAAATTTGATTGCTCTACTGGCATGTTTAGACAATCATGAAGGTTGATGGGGGTAATACTGAAACATTATGTTTTATAGGGGTTACATGAGTTCATGGTAGGTATTTTAAACACTTTATACATCATCCATCTCTGCAATGTTACGGCTTTTTGGTTTATTCGTGACTGATTCTCACTGCATTATTGTTCTTACCATTACACTCGCACTGAATCTTTTCTCCATTTACTTTAATAAACATTTACAATTATAAGACTGTAGCCTTGCCTGCCCTACTTGTCCTTTTAGACAATCACAAATTTCACTGTATGTCTCTGCAATGATCCTTGTATCCTTGTTGCTGGCCTTGGTCATATATCTGTGTACATTCTTATTCATCCAGGTCATGTGTACAGAAGTGGACAAACCCGGCCTGCTATTCCTTCTGCCTGTGCTCCTAACACAGATGACTTCAAGTAGCTCACCTACCTGGCTGAAGAGTGGTGCTAATTAGGATCAGCTGGGTCAGTGAATTGGCTGGAACAAATATATGGCAGGACTTTTACTTCTTGAACCCGGGATGTCCTACTCTGTCCACCTCTGCTATGACTTGGACATGTTTGGACACCTGAAATCTGACACCTGCGACTGCCGGTTAGCACTCACCGACATACTCCCACTGGTTCAGTGAATTGGCTGGAACAAATATGTGGCAGGACTTTTACTTTCTGAACCTGGGATGCCCACCACTGCTATGAGTTGGACATGTTTGGACACTTGAAATCTGCGACTGTGCTCCTACAAATGTCAGTCAGCACTCACCGACGTACTCCCGCGGCGGGGACTCGTGTCTGTCGGCGCGGCCGCCCATGGTCCTGCCGCCCACCTTCTCCTCGTCCGTGCTGTTGGTCTCCATCATCTCGCTCTCCTCCGTGGAGATGACGTGCTGCTGCTTGCGGGGCTTCTTGCGTGGGGACGCCCCCGGCAGCAGGTCCCCCCCTGGGGACGGGGCGCTCAGGGACGCCGCCGCCTGCGACGAGGACAGCACGGGCGCGGGGCCAGGCGTGGACGTCACACTGGGCACTGAGGTAGGAACACATGGGGGAGGTGAGGGAGGGAGGGAGATAAATTGTTCATATGTATGTGTGTGAATGGGGCATGTTAGTGTGCGTGTATGTTATTGTTTCCTATTCTTGTAATGTTATTTTGCAAATGGGCCAGATGTTCTACTGTTCTTTATGCTTTGACAACACTGTATATCAAGAGAGAGAGGGAGAGTGATATGAACCAGAGAGCGAGAGACAGCGAGAGAGTGAGGGAGAGAGAGAGAGACATGATGGAATAACAATAGATGGACAAGAAAGAAAAATGAAGAGCAGTAAAGGGGCCACTGGAAATAGAGGAGGTAAATAAACATCCATAGAAGACAAAAAAGAAAGAAAGAAAGAAAAAGAAAGAAAGAAAGACAGACAGATACACCACAAAGAAGACACCCTGTCTAGCAGGGCTGGATGGCTGGGAGCAGCAGACAGAGTGAAGGCGGACGGAAGGAGGGAGGCAGGGAGGCAGGTGGAGGTGGGCAGGCAGGTGGAGGTGTGGTGGTTTGTTGCGTACCTGGCTGCGAGGTGTCCATGGCCTCCACCTCCTGCTTGACCTTGAGCTCGGGGCAGGTGGAGCTGACGGCGCAGACGGCCGTGGTGCTGGCGGCGGGCTGGGTGGGCGAGGCGACGGCGTTGGCCATGGAGGCGGGCACGGAGGGCGTGACGGCCATCGCGGCGGGCAGTGCCGACAGCACGGCGGTGGGCTGGGAGGGGGGCGGGGGCGCAGGCGGGGCCAGCAGCGTGGGGATGGCCTGCGATAGGTGCTGGGCCTGGGGGGGGAGGGGCTGAGGCTGCGGCTGCTGCTGCTGCTCTCCGGCGTGTGACGGTAGGGCTTCTACGGCCGCCATCACCGGGGGTGCCATGGCAACGTGCACGTCCGCTTTGGGCTTCACCCTGCACACACACAACACTCGTGAGAAACGCCACACGCATCACACTCACACACCCAACAGTAGCACAACACTCTGATTAGCTTTTGATTCTCAAGTTAGATTGGCATCTACAGAAGGGGGAAACAAAAGGAATAAGCGGAGGCCAAGACCAGCATGCATGCGCAGTGCTCCCAGAGGACCAGTGAGTGAAACAGGCCTGTGATTCACAAGAATGAACAGCAAACTGAGATGGAGAGCATGCTGCCTTTATGGAAAAGAAAATGATCAAAGAACACACCACACACTGCCAAAGAATAAAACAAGCAAATCAGAAGAGCCGATAACCCCAATCCAAACCCCACCCCACCTTGCTAGAGGTTCTAGAGCCACATTAGTACGTGTACCGGACTAGCCGGAGGTTCTAAAAGGTGCATCAGTTTGGGTACCCCACTAGGAGCAGGCTCTAGAGGCGTATTAAGTGTGCACCCCGCTAGGAGGAGATTCTGGAGGTGCATTAGTACGTGTACCCCACTAGAATGAGGTTCTAGAGGTGCATTAGTGCGTGTACCCCACTCTAGAGGTGCATTAGTGTACCCCACTCTAGCAGGCTGTAGAGGTGCATTAGTACGTGTACCCCACTGTAGCAGGCTGTAGAGGTGCATTAGTGTGTGTACCCCCCTCTAGAGGTGCATTAGTGTACGTACCCCACTCTAGAGGTGCATTAGTAAGTGTACCCCACTCTAGAGGTGCATTAGTGTACGTACCCCACTCTAGAGGTGCATTAGTGTACCCCCCTCTAGAGGTGCATTAGTAAGTGTACCCCACTCTAGAGGTGCATTAGTAAGTGTACCCCACTCTAGAGGTGCATTAGTGTACGTACCCCACTCTAGAGGTGCATTAGTAAGTGTACCCCCCTCTAGAGGTGCATTAGTAAGTGTACCCCACTGTAGCAGGCTCTAGAGGTGCATTAGTGTGTGTACCCCCCTCTAGAGGTGCATTAGTGTACCCCACTCTAGCAGGCTATAGAGGTGCATTAGTGTACCCCACTCTAGAGGTGCATTAGTAAGTGTACCCCACCCTAGAGGTGCATTAGTACGTGTACCCCACTAGCTCACAGCTCATGCAGCTGGTGGCGGGAGGCTTACCCGGCCGGTCTCGGGGACCCCGCCACCCCCCGCACGCCACTCTCCAGTCGGCCGGGGCCCGGCTCGCCCGCCATCAGGTTCTTACGCACCGCTCTGGAAACACACGGCCCCCGGTGAGACACACGGCCCCACCGCCTCTCCCAACCCCAAACCCAGACCCAGACTTCTAGCCCAAACCTAGACATCCAACCCTAGCCCCAAACCCAGAGCTCTGGCTTAAACTCAGACCTATGGCCAGACCCAAAACCAGACCTCTAGCTTAAACTCAGACCCGCAGCCCAGACCCAAACCCAGACCCTTAGTCTAAACCCACCCCCTCTAGCCCAAACCAGTCACCTACATATGTGGAACCCCCCGCCCCTACAGGGCATGTAACATGGCATTATACAATACATCAAAGAGGAAGTGGCCACATATCATCTAGCATCATTCGTTTTTGCAAGGATTCCGTTTACGTTGATGACTACTTTGTATTTATGCCTGCAGTGTCTGTTAACAGTTTTGTTTTGTCATTTATTTCAACAAACCCTTGCACTAAAAATCGAGGATACAACTCAGTCCAGGTCCTGAAATAAGAGTGTTTGAGTCACTTTGCGGAATGCACTGTGACACATTTATTGAGCTGTAGGTTCTTAATGCAGAGCGATGAGAGCCCTGCCTACTAGAGCATCCACTCTGCCCCAGGGGCAGTGTAATGAGCATAATGAGTGTAAAGGGCCCAGTGCTCGATTTTCACTTTTCCGGAGAGAGTGAGCTGGTGCACTTCGTCCTGAGGCCATGGCCACACTACTCTACTCTCTCTCGACCACCCTTCCTCCCCCAAGAAAAGATGCAGCACTGCACCCTCTCCTGTGTCTATTATGCCTTACCTAAGCACACTGGAGAGAGCAAAATATGGGGGATGTGTGATATTCCTGTGGCACGTTTGGACACCTGAAATCTGACACCCTAACCCTAACCACCACTTTTTCCAAACACCGATGACAAGAGTGACAATCCTGCTGGTAAAGGAACCCCCTCCCCCGCCCCGTTAGTCCCCACACTCACCCTTCGTTGGCGGGCTTCTTGCGCAGGATGCTGGGCCGGGGGGAGGACCCGAGCGTGGGGGCCCCCGAGCCGGCACCCTGGGGGTGCGTCTGCACGACGGTGGTGACGGGCTGCGTGGTGCCGAAGGTGCTGCCGATGGGGTTGGTGACGAAGGTGGAGCCCTCCGCCAGCACCACGCCTGCAACAACAGCACAGTGTCAGTCGCTTGGGGTAACGGTGTGTGCTTAGTGCAATGTAATGTAATGTAATTTAACAGCGCGTTAAGGGCAAACTCCTCAAAGGGACTCCACAGTCCACAGGAAAAACAGCCATAGTTGCAAAATCCCACTTTTTCAAAAAGGTTACTCCCCTATTGGTAGTTGCAGCTTTTTCACAAGTAATCCTGTGAATAAACAAGCATAGTCTCCAGCCTAACATAGCATTCAGTTATAAAATCAAATCAAAAAATCTTAAAATTACATTCTCAGTTTCTGCATTATGTGGCCATGCCTGATAAAAGCGCCTGCTGAGTGTAATGTAATATAATGTAATTTAACACAGCACGTTAAGAGCAAGCTCCTCAAAGGGACTCCCCATTTGCAATGAGTCCACAGGAAAAACAGCCATAGTTGCAAATTCCCATTTTTTAAGTTACTGCCCCATTGGTAGTTGCATTGAAACCGCAGCTTTTTCACAAGTAATTCTGTGAATAAACGAGAATAGTCTCAAGCTAGAAGCACTTTTAAAAGATGATTTACTACTTGAAATCGAATCAAAAATCAATCTTAAAATTTCTGCATTATGGGCCCATGCCCATTTTCCCCATCGACTCCTCATTTAACATAGTCAACACTCTGCACTTAAACACAAATTAGCATCATCAACCTGATATGCCTTTAATTCCACTCCACTCTACAGTGCTTTGAGCATTCTACTCTGCTGAGTGGAAAAATATAACACACATTTATAACCCCAACACTGTCCCCAACACATGATCAATAACCCCAATCAATCATCCGGTGTCTTGCCTGGTGGCTTTGCCTCTGGCTGTGGCTGCTGCGTTGCGATTGGTGCTTGCTGGATGGCCTGCGTGCTGATTGGTGCGGTGGCGTGCAGGCCCTGCACTCCTATTGGTGTGGGCTGGATGCCCTGGGCGGCCATGGAGGCGGGCTGGATGCTCTGCGTGCTGATCTGGGCCGACTGGAGCCCGATGCGGTCCACAGCCATCAGCTGCATGGGGTTCAGGTGCACCGTCGTGGCCACGCCCACACCTGCCTGGGTGGGCAGCGCGGAGCTGGGGGCCTGGGGGGTGACTGGGGAGGGGAGGGGGGAGAGGAGAGAGAAATGGTGAATAGAGGGATTTGCCTTGGCTGGTCTGTTCTGGGAACAGGCACGGTGACAGAAAAGCAGTCACACACTACATATTGCACTCTCTCACACAAAACATGCCCCATAGCAGGAAGAGTGTTCCTCTCTTTCAATCCAATTCATCTACATTCACCATGCATACAGAGACATACATATGCAGTGTGCATTGCATTGCATATGCATAGATAATGTGAATACTTTCCAAAAACAGTACGAGCATTAAATTAAACTTCTGGTAAGACTAATTTTCATTCATTATATCTTCTTAGCCAGTATCAGGGGTGTGCTCCCTCTGCTCTTGTGCTTCATGGATGCATACCTGTGGGCTGGCTACTACAGAGATGTTGACTGGGGGACATACCTGGGTACTGGCGTATGGTGGACACGGAGCTGGTGATGGGAGTGTAGGTGTGTGTCAGCGAGTACGGAGACGACGAGTAGGCAGTCGGCAGGAAATACTGGAACTGCACTGGCACAGATGGCCTGGGGGGGGGGGGGTGGAGAGAGGGAGAGAGAGGAAGCAAAATTGAGAGAGCAAAACAGAAAGACAGATGGTCAAGTAAACGTCCATATAGTCTAGCACAATTCATACGACCAGATGTGACTAGAAACCCCAAAGGCCACTGACATGTCTGCAAACACCAACAGTCCCAAGGGCCAGGGGCAGAGGCCTACCTGTTGTCACTGCGGGGTTCCATGGCGACAGGGTTGGGGGAGGAGCGGTGGCCGGGGATGGGGATGAGGTTGGTCCTCTCGCCGGGGTAGTCGGCCTGGATGCGGGGGGACGTGTGGGCGATAGGCTGGGGAACCACTTTGGCTAGAGGGGGGGGGGGGAGAAATTACATTTTACATGATTTTGTCATTAAAAAGGATTAGGATTGTAATAAAGTCTACTGCCAAAAGGCTGTAACTACATATCTTGTCAAAGTGAGTTTAGACTGGATATTGACTTTGTTACATGTGAAATGACGTTTTGTCATTAGGAAGGATTAGGATTAGATAGTAAACTCTACTGCCCTACAAAGCCAAAAGGCAGGAAAAAAAAGCATGCAGATATTGTCAAATAGAGTTTAGACTGGAAATTGACTTTGTAACATGTGAAATGACATTTGACATGGTTTTGTCATTAGAGAGGATTAGGATATTGGTAAACTCTCAAGGGATGTGTGTGTGTGTGTGTGTGTGTGTGTGTGTGGATGTCTATGTCGGCGGACACACTTACCCACGGGGATGGCGGAGGTGGTGACAGCGGTGGCATGGGAGGAGTGGGAGGGCATCGTCATGGTGACGATGGTGCTGCTGGTCATCTGTGTGTGCGGAACAGAGCCTGGGGAGGAAGAGAGGCGCGCGCACACACACACGAGGGATGAGCAACCTACACACTGTACTCATCACAGGCAGAACCAACTCAAAGACAGTTAAAAAGGGGGATTTGTGCGTTTGTAAGCTAAATATGCTTTCTGTAGCATGTGCCACAATCTCAAAAGTCCAAACAAGACATCGCCAGCACCTTCCCTCACCTGTGGAGGTTGTTGATGGCACAGTGTTGGTGGCCAGGATGGGAGCCACAGTCGCAGCAGGAGTCACTGTGCTAAATATGGGCTTCTGTGGAGAGAGGAAGAACACAATCAATGCAAACACAGTGACACGTTAATGCAATAAGGAGCAGGCTAAGAACAAATCCACTAATGGGTATGGGAGCCGTCTTGTACCCGAGTGACAGTGTGACGGGTGTCCTACCTAAGTCACATGTTGTGAGGGGGCTAATACCTGCCTGACAGTGTGAGGTGTATCGGACCTGCGTGATCATGTGAGGTGTGTTGTACCTGAGTGAGCGTGTGGGGAGTCTCATACCCAAGTCACATGTAAGAGGGTTCGTACCTGCATGACAGTGTGAGGTGTGTCATACCTGAGTGAGTGTGTAAGATGTGTCGTACCTGTGTGACAGTGTGTGGGGGCTGTGGCTTCTGGGCTCCGATGGCGGGGTGTGAGGGCAGGGTGATGCGGGTGGCCGTGTCCCTAGGTGTGGCTGGCCTCTGGATGCTGATGGTGGCCGGGGGGGGCTGGTGGATGGTCAGGCCTGGGCGGCTGGGGACACCACAGAGAAACATTAAACACTGCTATGGAGGTGACAAGGAATTAATAATAATAAACTATATTTGTATAGCACAATTCATATAAGCTCAAAGTGCTTCAACAGTTTTGGCAGGAAAACACAAGACAGCATTTGTTGCAGCTTGGTAGCGCCGAGAAAGTTCATTCAGGGGCTACTGACAGTTCCTGCTTGTGACAATAGGGGCGAGAGGGGTGAGGAGAAACTCCCTGCTCTGTATTGGATTATTTAATTAACTAGAGCTAACCACAGAAACACTTAGCGCCAGCTCCTTATAGAGCTCTGGATATGAGGTGGCTAGGCATGGGGGACTTCATGGCAGCCTACGATGCACAGCAACATGTAAACTTCACTTGGTAATACTTGGTAAAACCCTATAGCCATACCACCATACTGCCATCTGTTAAAACTGCATAAAAACACCAGCTTAATAAACGATAAAAAGGCACTGAAACTGCTACACTAAACTATACCTAAAACTGAACTGTGAAGCTGATTTCCATGGACACGGAGGCCAGCTAAATGAGCCATGACTTGTGCAGTGCTCTTTCAGGTGAGCTCCACATACACCACATTGGGTAGAGCAAAGTGATTGAACAAATGCCTTAACCATCCATCAGTGTATCTCTTACCCATATCTAGCGCAGCCCTGGCTTAAAACTGTGCATTTGTATTGTGTTGAAGAAAGTCCATGACACCAGTGTGCTCCCACAAAAGCTTTTTTATCATGGCGGTTTGGGGCGTGCACCCTTCATCAGACGTCACACATCAGGGCGCATGCTTGAAACGTCATGATTCAAAACTTTTGTGGGAGCACACTGGTGTCACAGACTTTCTTTCTGTTCCTTCACTTTGTTTTTGGTCCAGCACTGGTGTTGTCACGATACCAATGTTTTGCAGCGCTGCAAGTACCGGTCCCATCCAAATGCAGTATAGTACTGTTTTAAATGCCTCAGTACCACAGTACAAAATTAGTACCAGTATACCGTGCAACTCTACCCAGACTACCTGAGGCAGTGCTTCAGGCCTATACAGCAGAGCACAGCGGAGGGGAGGAGAGGAGAGGAGAGGAGCGGAGAGGAGGAGAGCAGAGCAGAATAGAGGAGAGGAGAGGAGGAGAGGAGAGAAGAGTAGAGCAGAAAAGACGGAGGGGAGGAGAGGAGAAGAGAAGAGAAGAGGAGAGGAGAGGAGAGGAGAAGAGAGGAGAGAAGAGAACAACAGAGTGGAGTACAGCCAAGAGAGGAGCTCACCCGTGCACCATGTCGGTGGTGCTGTGTGTGACCACAGGGCTGATGACTGGGGACTGCGTCCTGGCGGCCGAGATGGGGGCCACCACCGTGGGGAGCACCGCCGTGGAGGTGGTGACCGCGGGCCGCGACTGGGGAGGCAAGCAGAGGTCAGAGGTCAGGTCAGCGTAAGGCAGGGCGAGGCCAACACTCATGAAATGCAGCACAGTGTTTTAATTCAACAGAAACAGAGGCGTACTGAACACACTGTTGCATGACCCAAGCCTTAACACTACGGTAGCTGAGAAGGGGAGAAGTCTCAGGAGAAGATGAAATTGTGCACTGGCTTTTTAAATCTGCAGTGGGGTTTAAGCATATTTTTGCTGACAGGGTAACTCTGCACATCATGAGCCTTCACAAAATGACAAGTTAACATGGTAGCTGAAGCAATTCAGTCAGCTTCACCCGGATTAAAAAAAAAAAAAAACACACACACATATTGCAGTTAAAAATGAATTAACTGTTTCTGAGCTTCTTTTTTTTTTTTAACACTGACAAAGACAGTAAAAGATGTCCATGCTGACTCAACATAAATAACCATCCACTTGCAAAAAAAATCCTTCCACTGCATAGCAGACCTAAAGTAAGCAGTCCATGTCGAGTGAGGGGAGAGGGACTGACAGACTCACCTGGATAACCTGGTGGAGGGGGACTAACTGATTGACAGACTCACCTGAATGACCGGTGGAAGGGGACTGACTGACTGATGGACTCACCTGGATGGACTGGTGTATGATGTGCTGGACTGCGGTGGGCTGGCCGGGGCCTGCGCTGGCCCCCGAGGCCGGCCTCAGCACCGTGGGGCCCTTGGTGCTCGACATGACCGCCGCGGCCGCCGCTCCTGAACAGAGGGGAACAGAACAGACAACCTCGTCAATAAGACCATCAGCCAATCACTGACAACCAGCATGGGCCAGTCAGCCAATCACTGACAACCCCCATGGGGCAGTTCTGTGAAAAAGCTTGGAAACCTCCTGGAACACTCCTTTAAAGAAATGTCAGGTATATCTGACCGACAAGTCTGAGCTTGCCGCCTTCAGGTTTTTAAAATCGTCCACATGTTAGTGTAAAGCTTTTTGCTGACATGCCAATTCTCTCCCCCTTTTCAGCTAATGTTAATGCAAGCCACTCTGGCTGACTGTTGGCTTCCTGGCAGCCAGGGAATGGTCAGCAAGGGTCAGAGTGGACACTGACCTCTAGGCAGGTAAGATGTGAGTGTGTGTGGTGGGGATGAGTGGACACTGACCTCCAGGCAGGGGAGATGTGATGGTGTGCAGAGGTGGGGACTGA
Organism: Setipinna tenuifilis; assembly: GCA_030347295.1. Lineage (NCBI taxonomy): Eukaryota > Metazoa > Chordata > Actinopteri > Clupeiformes > Engraulidae > Setipinna > Setipinna tenuifilis. The sequence goes on from CM059276.1 coordinate 30,909,449, forward strand.
CCGGTGGGCAGGTGGGGGGGCTGATCTCTGGACAGGTGGAATGTGAAGGTGTGTGGGGGGGGTGGACCTCTGGGCAGATAGTGGGGGGGCTGATCTCTGGACAGGTGGAGGGTGAAGGTAAAGGTGTGTGTGTGTGTGTGTGTGTATGTATGGGATGGGGAGACTGACCTCTGGGCAGGTGGGAGGTGAAGGTGTGTGGTGGGGGGGCCGGCGAGCCGATCTGGAGGGCGGGGGTGCTGCTGCGGATGATCTGCACGTTGGCCGCCATCAGGTGGTGCAGATTACTCGAGTGGCCCTGGGATTAACACACACACACACACACCCACACACACTTAGCAATGAGCACTGAGCACAAACAACACCTATTCAAGCACACACGTAGCACTGAGCAAAAACACACCTTTCCTCACACTCACACACAGTGCAAATGCTGGAAGAAACCCATACACAAGCTGTGTGTAATATCCAAACAAAAATGTTGTTTTTGGCAAACTGCAGAAATTAAAATCCACTGCAGTATTTGGGATCTGATGAAGACATAACTAGCCAACTACTCTATTGCAGTGAACAAAAAACAGCAACTAGTAGACTTGAAAGTCTCTGCACAAAGAAGACAGAGAAACATGCTCCGTCTTCTACACAGTACATGTTCGAAGTTTAACAGGGACTTTTCCTGTCGCCCCTAGGGACACTAGCAGGAACATTTAAGACGAAATAAAAACTGACGGGCGTAACTCACCTGTTGCCCACTGATGGTGGCCACGGGGATGGAGGAGGAGGGGGCGATGCTGCTCTCCGGGGTGACAGCGATGTGGGTGGGCACTTTCGGGGGCACAGACAGGTGGCCTTGGCCTGCACTTGGAGCTGGCGCTATGAGGCGGCTGGGCATGGGGGACTTCATGGCAGCCTACGATGCACAGCAACACGTAACAAATTTACTTGGTAATACTATGGACAATACCGCTCAGGCTACTTTACATGCACACACTGACACACACAGTGTGACTGCCTATATTAACTAACATGTATATTTATAGCAGGTAATACACATTTGGAAGTATTCAAACTTTTACATTTATTCTCAAGTGCCTCATTCTCATGGCCCATGCAGAAGCTCGTTATCCTGGGAGGGGCATTCTTACCTTGACGGGTCCCTCTGCAAAGGTGGGTGGCTGGCCCTGTGGCAGGTGCACAGGGGGGCCAGGCACGGAGACAGGAGGGCTGGGCTGGATGGGTACGTGCTGGGGCAGCGTGGGGGGCTGGCCCAGGGCCTGCACCTGGGGGTAGGGTCTCACCACCACAGGCTCCTGCTTCTCGTCACGGAACGGCAAGGCCCCTCCAGTGTTACTGCTGCTGCTCGGCGGGTGGTCTTGGGCATGGTCAGTGTCTCGCCCGCCCTCATCATCACCTGCTGCACAAAAGCAGTTCAGTCTCACCCATAAGACACCAGCCTGGACACCATATGGCGTCTCTCTAATCTGTATGCATAGCCTTGACACTTGGTACATTACTATTATTCACAGTATATCTTAAGGAAAAACTACACATGGAGGTGGCTGGTGATTGCAAGTGTAAAAACATCCACGACACCCACCTGGCTGGCTACCAGGCTGGTTCCCTGCCGCGAGGCTGGCGTTTCCTCCAGGTGCCTGGCCCTGCCCAACAGCAGCGGTGGGCAACGCGGTCCTTGGAAACTGCTGAGAACTCATCTTCCTGCTAAACAACAACGTCTACCTGCTGAAAAACAACAAAGCAAATCACTGAGCGTCCAAGGCTCGCAGAACTGATTCCAGTAAATTCGCCATTGGGGAGTTTAGCTAGAGCTACAGAGGAGTGTCCTGCACTGAGCAACGCTAACTGCTGCATAATATCGATGCTTTTCGCACAGGGCCTCTGAAGAGGAGAAAAAGCTAGTCTTCTGATTAAACACACGCATTCAAACACAGCCTTGATGGAAGTTTTTCTCGTAATACGTGTTGTAGGAAAACGCGAAAGGAATACTTATTCTCTATCTGACAGACGGGGAGACATTAAGTCAGCTAGCTATCCCATCACAACCAGTAACTTCGGTATTCCCTATACCCAGAAGGAATACAACGTTGCTGCGGAAAATTAGCACATTTTGAACAAAGCTTTGAAACATCACTTAATACCATTAGCCAAACGCTTCACGTTATCACAGCAATATTTCTTGAGTTAGCTCTCTGCGGCTAGCCAGTTAGCTCCCCGCACACGTCAGGCAACGCTATGCGAACACCACCAAGGGAGAACTATTAACTTAGCAACAAGCTAAGCAACATGAAACCAAATGTGGAACTGAACTTGTATGCAATCGGAAAACAAGATAAAGAATTATTTCGGGTAGAGCAACCTCCAGACCGCCCAGGGCAGTTGAAATGAGAACTACTCCGTCGACCAACATTTTTCCAGCTTGGCTAATGCTAGTAAAACTCGCTAACAATAGCTAGCTACCTACCGCACTATGCCATAATGTATTTATAATGAACAGAGTGAAAGCAATCACTTGCTCTACAGAAAATCCATACAACAGTTAATGCAACGGCTTCGAAAAGGCTTGCAATGGTTCAGAAATGTTATAAAATATAAGTACCGTAGAGTTAGTCACTCTCCATTCGTCTTTTTAGTCAACACATAAACCGGAAGAATGCTGACTCCTCTACAAAGCCCTCTCATATTATGGCCAATCAGAGAACAGTACGGCTAAGCAGCAAACCAATTGCATTTCGTGTTCTTGTGGGCGCTAAGGGATTATCGGTCCTCTGGACCCAATCGTTTTCAGGCTCCTCAATGGCATCCAATGACACCCTAAACTGGATGTGTTCCCGTCCAGACTGTACAGCTCAATTTCAGACGAACGGGTAAACGGTTCTCAGTTCAGCAAATGCCAAACACCAAGCGTCAACGATTTTCCAATCTAATTTCCAAGGCTGCATAACTTTGATTGAATTCGGTATGTGCATGATGTATTCGGCCTGAAATGTTTCCTAAAACGAGTAGTTCGTACTCTAAATGTAGGTTACCGAATAGTATGAGGTTGTTATTCCCATTGCAACATAAGGTTTTCGCGCATAGCCTAGAAAACACTATGTATTATATAAACTAGTTTAGATTAAGGCATGTAACTGAATTACTCTTGGTCATATAGCTGTAACGTGGGGAAATATTTCCCCAAGGCTGCATGGCAATGCAAAGGGGACACGCGAGTACTGAAATAGGTCTACAAAACCAGTAGGTGGCAGTCTAACTTCAAGGACAAGAGTGGTAGACCATATCTGAGTCCAACAGTGGTAGACCATATCTGATTCCATAACTCCAGTTGCCTTCTTTAACGACATAGGGTGTCTGTTTCAATAACTTGACTATATGATGTCTAATATCTAACCTACTCTAAAATAGCTGGCCATAGCCTACATAAAACTCAGTACATAGAAAGATACAACGCCATATAAAACATGCAGTACATTAATTTATAGGCCTACGTATTACATGTATGTACACCTGTGGGCATAGCCTACACACACACACAGTTTTTATTTCTGGACTTAAAATATGTTTAACACTAATTTTCCCTTGTTTTGTTTGGATTGAAGCCTATCCATACTGGCTTTAGGAAAAAAATAAAAGACCATACTTTTGTGCATTCCCTTCTGTAACACCTTGCATTCTATCTTCATCTTACCAAATCCTCTTTCTGCATAAGCTAAAATACAAGAGGGCTTGGAGCTCTGGCTTCCTAAGTTACACCTACGCAGAACCTAAGATGAAGGCCTCCGTTTCCAAAAATACCTCACAGTGCAATTGTGCGATTGTTGGTGGACGTGGGGATCAGGGAAACAAATGTTTCCGGTTTCCTGTTTGGCTCCGGTCCAGGCTTCATTCCAGGGGGCTTTACCAATATTTACACAAGGAATTCCACCCAAGCCCGCTCCGAGATCCACTGCTGTGGGTCCCTGCATTCCAGCACAGCACTATGATGACTCGGGATAATGGGACAAAGGCTGTGCCCTGGCCGGGCTGAACTCTGGCCACACTGCCCAGTACGTTACATTACACTACATTACACTACATGTGCAGCTCTGGCCGCACTGCCCAGTATGTTACATTACACTACATTACATTACATGTGCAGCTCTGCTCAATATTGGTCTGAACCAGAGACTGTATATAGGAATATTATATACAGTCAATTGTCTGAACACGCATATCCACATTGATGATGATTCAACACAGAAAACATTCTAAACAGCTGTTTATTTAATTTGAGGAAGCCAATCTAAGGGAGTCACTGTATGGTGACATGTAGTGTTGAGTAGATGGTACATGAGTTACACCTGTATAGCAAGCCTGCGTGTCGCAAAACTCTTACATTCATTCAAAGTAGAAATTCTTTTATTTTCCTTACCCAGATAGTGCATACTTTCACAAGCCACCACTCATACACTCACCACTGGCCTGTGTGATTGGCTGTGTGTGCAGGCATTGAGAAACCTAGCTTGGGTTTGCCAGGTTAGGGGTGGCACGCCGATCATACCTGGGCATCCTCATAAGGAAGAGTGTACGTGCTCACGGAGAAGTGTGTGCCTTCACACAGGGTGTGCACTGTGGAATGAATTTATCAGTAACCTTTCTTGGACCTGTATATGAACACTGCATCCATGTGGCTAAATTCTTTCAGGGGACTTCAGATGCCTGCACTGTGCGAGTTAGTGGGAAGGCGAAACAGAACTGACCACAAGTCAGGCATTGCAGTGCTGTGAACAGGACATTACGTCTGCACTACTACATGTTTAGCATGAGCAGATACGCAAGTTTAACACCTAGAGATTACTCCTCGTGAAATTCACCCCACATAAAAAACGGAGACAGATTAGGTGCTTTTATTATACCCAGACGAGAGAGAGAGAGACAGACACAGAGATAGACAGAGAGAGAGAGAGAGAAAGAGAGAGAGACAGAGGCATAGAGAGAGAGAGAGAAAGAGTAGTGAAGTCAGCAGAGCCATGAGGCCACTACAGGGGCATTGGTGTTGCAGAGCAGGCTGGGGTGAGGGGTGGATGGCATAGTCTGGGGTGGATGGGGTGCATGGGGTGTGCTGGGGTGCATGGGGTGGGGTAGATAGGGTGTATGGGGTGGGGTGGAGGGGCTGGGGTAGATGGCAGGGGGCTGTATGGGGTGGTCTGCGGTGGTTGGGGTGGGGTTGATGGGCTGTGGTGCATGGGGTGGGGTAGATAGAGTGTATGGGCTGGGGTGCATGAGGTGGGGTGGATAGGGTGTATGGGGTGGTGGAGGTTATCCACAGGGGTAGCGGCAGCAGGGATTTTTGGATCAGAAAAAGCCTGCAGGAGCGCGCACAACAATCCCGGAGCTCCAGCATCGTGTTACCGGCACATTCACGGGGGGCATTACATCACCCAGATGGCCGGGATGCCTCTCGTCCACGGCTCGCCGTGTGTGATCCTGCAGGCCACAGCTATTTTTCCAGCCGGAGTCGGTTGGGGTTGGAGAGGGGGTGTGTTATTTCTGTCCGCTCGCTCATCGAGGTGCCTCTGGGCTGCCCAAGCATGTGATGAGCTTGCACTCCAGCCCTCAGACGGCACCAGCAGGTCCAGCACCCAACACCCAGCAGGGGAAAAAACTACCAGAAACCTCATGCACTCTCACCCTACCAGAAACCCCATGCTCTCTCACTCCATACACTCTCACCCCACCAGAAACCCCATGCTTTCTCACCCCATCTGAAACTCCATGCTCTCTAACCCCATCAGAAACCCCATGCACTCTCAACCCATCACAAATCCCATGCATGCTCTTTCACTCCATCAGAAATCCCATGCATGCTCTGTCACCCCATCAGAAATCCCATGCATGCTCTCTCACCCATGCACCCATACACTCTCACACCATCAGAAACTCCATGCTCTCTCACCCCATCAAAAGCCCCATACACTCTCACACCATCAGAAACTCCATGCTCTGTCCCCCCATCAGAAACCCCATACACTCTCACACCATCAGAAACTCCATACACTCTCACACCATCAGAAACTCCATGCTCTTTCACCCTATCAGAAGCCCCATGCATTCTCACCCTGAAAGGAGTGATGCTGTGGCTGAATCCTGCCAAGATCTACTTTGGTAAGTTATGCTAAGCTAAGGAATCCCCGCATACATCACATCATGGGGGAGACAGGTTGCACCTACATTTGCTCCAAGAGGGTTTATTGGCCACTTTATCAAGATACTGATAAACTACCTGTTTTAGCAGCTTCCTGGATAAATGCAAGACAGCAGGATGAGCAAATGCTGAAACCAGCAGGAACATCTATGTTTGTGGTTAGCAGAGGGAAGAGCAGTGCCAGCGTTGCTTATGGTGACCAGCTGAGTGCAGGGGGCTATTTGGATAATGGGACTGATTGATTGTTTTGGATGCCTTGCTGTCTTACAGAACAAACTGCACATGTTGTTTTAGTATGTGGGCCAAAGACATCTGCAGCGGTGATGTTATATAAAATAACTGTTTAATATGTTTTCATTTTTCCATGAAGATGGAAAAGCCACTGGATTGCTCTACAAATGTGATAAGTGCAAACATCCCTCGCCTCACTGATTCTTCCCAGAAATCCGTGTTTTGGGCCTCGGCGGGAGGCATCGGGCAGCCGACGGGATTCCAAAAGCAACAAGGACCTGCCAGCGCCACTTTCTGAGGTGTTTACTCAGATAAAAATGTTACAGTCTCCATGACGATGGCACAAGCCCTGAGGCGTTTTGAACACATGGGGTTTTTTTGACGTTAAGTGCTTTTGAGACTGGCATGATGTTCATGATCCTCCTTTCACCACAAAGTCATAACACATTACACACAACTTCCACCTTTTCACCATTTTGCACAGCGTGCTGAACTCCCTTAAAATGTATCCAATTGCATAGGAATATATTTAGAAAAATTGCTTTGGAGAAAATGTGTAGTTTTTAATACTTTTTCCTTTTTCCATGAAAACCAAAGCCAGTTAGTGCCCGGCAGTAAAGTGTTTCAGTGGGCAAGAAGGAGGGGGAAGAGGAAAGGAAAAGGAGACAGACACAGCCAATCAAATTCTCTCCAAAAATACAACAGCCTTCTTGGAGCCTTAAAAACACAGGATTTTTCAAAGAATTGCTCAGCCACGCTGGGCTTTGCGCAGAAGAGAAGATAATTACTCATCATTACAAGTGTCTACAGAGGCTGTAAATACCACAGAGCTTTCAAACCAGAAAAAAAACAGCAACAAAAACACATCCTCGTGCTTTTAGTGCACTTCAGCATGCAAGGCACACGGTGTAGAGAGAGAGGCAATGCCATCGTCCCCCCTGCCTGTGGTGGGCCGTGGGGTTTTGTGTGTGTGACACAGAGCTCCTTGTCATGCCCTGTGCTGGCATGAACCCTGTGAGGTGACAGCTCTCACCTGTTCCAGAGATGAAAAGCAGTAGCTCTGGTTATGAGTTACGGCCCTGTCACCGCACAGAGAACACAAGTGTTGATGTATCTAAACAATACAATAATTTATCACTCTGCTGTGTCACTGGTGTGGTTTGACGTGTTGAATAAGGTAAAGACCCAGTGAAGTGGAAAAAAAACGCTTTGTTACAGGTGAACTATATCAGACAACTGAATCTGAAAACATGCATAAAACCCCTGAAGGACGTTTTAGTGTGTTGTGGAGTTATGCCGTTTAACAGCTTTTTACCCCTTTGTGCAGTTGTAAGTGGAGCAGGACTTAAACACATTCTGCTTACGTCATGAGTTGTATGTTGGTCACAGTACAGCATTACACAGCACAGTACAGCACTGCATACTACAGTATAGCAATGTACAGCACAACATAGCATAGTATTGTGTAGCACAGTATAGCATTGCATAGCACAGCACAGCATAGCATTGCATAGCATTGTGTAGCACAGCATAGCATTGCATAGCACAGCATAGCGTAGCATAGCATTGCATAGCACAGCATAGCATTGCATAGCACAGTATAGCATTGCGTAGTACAGCATAGCATTACATAGCACAGCATAGCATTGCGTAGCACAGCATAGCATAACACCACATGGCATTGCATAGCACAGCATAGCATTGCATAGCATTGTGTAGCACAGCATAGCATTGCACAGCATAGCACAGTATAGCATTGCATAGCATTGTGTAGCACAGTATAGCATTGTGTAGCATACATAGCATAGCACAGTATAGCATTGTGTAGCACAGTATAACATTGTGTAGCATAGCATAGCATAGCACAGAATAGCATACAATAGCACAGAATAGCATTGCATAGCACAGTATAGCATTGCACAGCATAGCATTGCGTAGCATAGTATAGCATTGCATAGCACAGTATAGCATTGCATAGCACAGGATAGCATTGCATAGCACAGCATAGCATTGTGTAGCACAGTATAGCATTGTGTAGCACAGTACAGTATTGCATAGCACAGCATAGCATTGCATAGCACAGCATAGCATTGCGTAGTACAGTATAGCATTACGTAGCACAGCATAGCATTGTGTAGCACAGTATAACATTGCATAGCACAGTAAAGCATTGTGTAGCACAGTATAGCATTGCACAGGCAGTGCCTCAGCGCTTTGAGCTGGCATCTCTACAAGTGTTGCCTATATTTTCACCACTTTGAGACCTAACGTTACCTTGTATCAATGTTGATATTCATTCAAAATTGACAAGGTGATTACTCAGTAACTTCCTTTGGTATGAGGAACTTAACAATGGCAAGAAGGGTAGAGAACACACACAGAGCTGAATGATTTCATAAATCTGTATTGGATGAATAAGCTGAAAACAATACAGGCCATACAGAAAAGTATGAGGAACTTAGATATGATATCATTTGACTCTTGGCATTCTGTTTTTTTTTTTAAATGTTTGCCTGCAATAGATTTAACAGTCTTTTCTGTACTTGTAGCATTCACTAAATTGGATACATATGGTGTATAACATTTGTGTACATGTTTGTACATATTAGGTAGTCATCTCTTGCATGTACCAGACAGGTGCTGACTGATTTAGGTATTCACAAGTATTATCTGAAATGTGAAACCTGAACCATGACAGGAACAGAGGGAGAAATAAGAACACAAGCATGCACAGCATTGAGGCATAATTTAGGTTATAGTGCACGCTGTCAGGCGATTTACGTAAGGCATTCTTTCAAAGTTTACAGCGTTAATCAACAAGGAAAGAAAATATGTCTTGCCGTGTAAGAGGCACATTCCACTGAAGGAAGGCGTTCTCCATAAATTCACCTCGGTGGAATTCCTCAATCCCTCTGGGAGCATGCTGGAATGTCGGCTGCAGTCTCTCAACTACGAATGTTTGTGGAAGTGTAAAGATTAAGGGTTGTGTCTGCATGCAATGTACCAAAGTAGGGCAATTTGTCTTTTTTCCTCCAACTTGCTTTTGCAAAGCAGAGCAGTATCAGAGGTTCTGTCACTTTTACTATGAAAGGGAAACACAAAATTTTATGAAAGCTTTAGGGATCTAGACATCTCCTGGGACATTGGGTCAAGAGGAGCAAATGCATGTTCTGTGTCATCATTGGTGTTTAATGCTGTAATTTGTTTGTCAGTCCTGGTGCACCCCTGATACTCCTTAACAACCTAATATTGAATGAATGATGTTTTATATGTGCAGAGCCTGGCCAGCCACTGCAAACCAGTCCTAATGACTACAGACCAGTAGCACTCACCCCAGTGGTGATAAAGAGATTTAAAACACTTGTACGGGGTCACATCACCTCACTCTTCCCACCAACTTTGGACCCACATCAGTTTGCATACAGGGTGCACAGATCTATGAAGGATGGCCACAGCCACAGCCACAGCCCTCCGCGTTGCCATAGCCACAGTCCTCCATGCTGCATCGTCCCATCGTCCCACAGTAATATTTAAGCAAGGTGCAAACAGACTCAAGAACACTTTCTACCACTTTCAGTTTCAGCTTCAATTAATGCTGCCAATACATGATTGTGAATGCTCACTTTTTGAGGTGCAATACTGTTTGAATGTGCTGTGTGTGTGGGGTGTGTGTGTGTGTGTGTGTGTGTGTGTGTGTGTGTGTGTGTGTGAATGCAGTATTTATTATGATACTCATTGGTTTTAATATGCTCTTTTAAATTTAAATTAAAAGTTTTAGATGGCACTTTAAATTTTGTTGTACATGGTACAATGGCAATAAATACTATTCTACTGTATTCTAAACCACTATCTCTTTTTCCAAACATATGCACTGTGTTAGATGATGGATGGCAAACCCAGGCCTTGTTCCTATTCCCGGGAGGCTTTGGTTTCGTAACTGTGGAGGAAATCAGCTAATTCCAGGACCTACGTGAACTGGGTCACATCATGGAGGGAAGAGGCTCAGGAAGCACGGCCATTCCCAGAACACCCATGGCATTGTGGGAATTTGACCTTCTTGACATTTGCATGCTCCGGCCTCCTTGAATATCTCCAGGTTCTCACACTCAGGGTGGAGGGGGGGGGGGCTGAAGGTGAGGGGGGGTAGGTGAGGGGGGGGCAGTTTTGAAGGGTTAGTGGTGGTGGGGGTAGGTGGGGGGGGGGGGGGGGTGAGTAAGTGGTGGGGGGGGGCAGTTTTGAAGGGTGGGGGTGGGTGACTTGGGTGAGAGGTGGGATAACATGTTGCCACTTGGAGCACAAAAACTCAGAGCAGCCTCATGGAGGGCTCTACTGAGACTACACATAAACAACGCTCACCTTTGGTCGGGTGCCCATGTTAGTGTGTGTGTGTGTGTGTGTGTGTGTGTGTGTGTGTGTGTGCAGGTGTGCGCCCGTGTGTGTGTGTGTGTGTGCAGGCAGGTGCATGCCATGCATGTCCCACTTCTCCACACCAGGGGGCCTGTAGGGTGGTGTGTGGTGGTGTGTATGTGGGGTGGTGTGTGTGTGTGTGTAGGTAGGTGTATGTGTGAGGTGGTGTGTGTGTAGGATGATGTGTATTAGGGGACAGTAAGAAGGTTGTAAGGTGGTGTGTGTGTGGTGGTGTGTGTGTAGGATGATGTGTGTTAGGGGGCAGTAAGAAGGTTGTAAGGTGGTGTGTGTGTGCTGGGCCCCTGGGATGCGTGTGTTAGGGGCAGTAAGAAGGTTGTAAGGTGGTGTGTGTGGTGGTGTGTGTGTAGGATGATGTGTGTTAGGGGGCAGTAAGAAGGCTGTAAGGTGGTGTGTGTGTGTGGGGTGGTGTGTGTGTGTGTGTAAGAGGGCAGTAAGATGGTGGTGTGTGTGTGCTGGGCCCCTGGGATGCGTGAGGAATGTAGTGCCATGCAGCGCTTATATAACAGTGCTGGGCCCGCGCCAGATGAGGAGGAGGAGGAGGAGGAGAAGGAGGAGGAGGAGGAGGAGGAGGAGGAGGAGGGAGCGCGGGAGGCAGAAACAGCCTCCAGATGTGACACTCAGACACTCCTGCCATCACCTGCCATCAGGGCGATCCGACAGAGGGCCGCGTCTAAAAGTGTGTGTGTGTGTGTGTGTGTGTGTGTGTGTGTGTGTGTGTGTGTGTGTGTGTGTGTGTGTCCGACAGAGGGCCGCATTTAAGAGCCACATGGTCGGAATTCCAGAGGATATGGCGTAATGGCTGTCTGAGCGAGGTGTGTGTGTGTGTGTGTGTATGTGTGTGTGTGTGTGTGTGTGTGTGTGTGTGTGTGTAGGTGGGTGGGGGGGGGGTGGCGGATTGAGGTTATGACTCCCCAAAGGAAGGTGATCGGCAGGTTGATGAGAGCTGGAATCCATGATGGATGCGGGGGAAGATTTTTGGTGGAAATTTAGCTTCACAGACTTCTTTGACCTGAGGAGAAACTCTTTTGGGATTTTAATATTAATCACTGTCTGTTACTACAAGGCTGGTCACAACACAACAACACATCACATATTACTAATAGCCAAGCCTCCAGTGGCATTCCTGGAGACAGTGTGTTTTTTTTAATGTGCTGCGTTCCAGTCAGATCATGAATCACTGTGGTGTTATGCCACAGCCATACATAAACAGCAACACAACACCTTTCTAGCGTCGGTTGCCAAGTAATTTAGAACAGAGCCGGGTACGACGTCACCTCAGAGGTATTCAGTGCCTGCCTCAGAGGCACTGCCATTCATCCGGCCCCACTCGCACAGCCCACAATAGCTGCAGCCGCTGCCCAGACCTGGAAAAACAACACCAACATTCCCCCTATTTTACAGGGAACAGAGGTTTTATTCAGCCTCTCAGAGGTTTGGATCAGAGCTGGTCTCCGCAGACGTCTTTTTCTATACCCGCTAACCAACACTTGGAACACAATGAGAGCACTAGCTTAGCGCTAGCAAGCAAGTGCATGTCTGTAAGTGGGACAGACGTCAGATACCTGCTTGTTGTGTTGGCACACCTGGCACCTGAGTGCCACGCCCATTCCTCTCACGCTGGGTGACTCATGGCCTAATACCTGAGCCCTGCGCGCTGGCCTACATACCGCCGCTGGCTCCTGCTCCCTGGAATCCCACAGATCCACAACGAGGACGTCTAGCTTCAGATTCGAGATTAGTAGGCCAGCCAACTTCACGCTCCCAGTACAATTTGTGGGTGGATGAAGAGAGACAGAGAAACGTAGGATAAAAGAAAAGAAATGATTGGCATATAAACAGAGACAGAAACAAAGGTCAGGGACACAGAGAATCCGGAAGACTAGAAGACTAGTAACAGCTTAGTGGGCCACTCGGCTTTGTCCTATTGATAGACTGTGTGTGGGAATAAGACACAGAAACCTAGAGACAGAGGGGAAGGGCAGACAGAGAGGGAGAGAAAGAGAGAGAGAGAGGAGAGGGAAAAGACAGACAGAGAGGGAGAGAAAGAGACAGAGCGGGAAAGGCAGACAGAGAGGGAGAGAGAGGGAAAAGACAGACAGAGGGAGAGAGTGAGAGAGAGGAGAGAGGGAAAAGACAGAGGGAGAGAAAAAACAGAGAGAAGAGGGAAAAGACAGACAGAGAAGAAGAGAAAGAGAGAGAGAAGAGGGAAAAGACAGACAGAGAGGAAGAGAACGAGAGAGAGTAGAGAGAGGGAAAAGAAAGGGCTAGAGTCTGGAAGAAGAGACGCGCTTTGCTGTTGACTCAGTGGCCAACGCCCCCCAGACTGGAGTGCTGTTGTGGCCGTCTGCCTGTGCCACAGGGCGCGATGGCTTTGGGTGTAGACCTGCCACATGATAATTATTTTCCCACTCCACTTAACAAAGGACAAAGGCTCCACTTTATGTCCGCGGTTTGGCCTAACGGGGGCTATTTTCATCACGACAGTTATTTTAAGTCGTATTACAGAAAACCGTTTATTTTGGCGCAGTCCAATTATACACTGTGTTGTTTATTTAGATTGTGTTATTGATTTTTTTTTCTTTATTCACTTTCGCTCACGTCGGTTTTTTTTCTTTATTCACTTTCGCTCACGTATCGCCCACACTAACGGCCGATGTATGTACATACAGTATGTACCAGAAACACCCCATTTAGCATCCAGCGGGTTATGGCTTGAAATGCGATAGGTTCTATGGGGAGTGTTTAGCTGGGTCAAGACAATTAGGGCAAAGGTATGTGGCCCCCCCATGCCCCCCCCCCTGAACAGAAAGAAAACACAGAAGCCCCCGAGATTGTGCCCCGGCACACATAAACAGGCCTAAAATTAGAGGACATGGGCCTGATTTACGAGGAAAAGGGAAAGAGGATGGAGCGAGGGTGGAGGAGAGGAAAGGAAGGCGGGGGAGGGGGAGGGGAGAGAGCGGGAGGGATGGGGGGGGGGGCTGCATTCCATAACTGCGCGAGGCAGGAAGTTTCGGAATCTCCATGGAAATCGAGGCAAAACACACACCACTTGACAGAGCTATTTTTCCAAATATTTCTCACCGAGAGTTTGGAGAGAAAATATGTTCAGGGGCACCCATGAGGGGGGGGCTCAGGCTGCTCTGCTGTGGGGTTGCCAGATACCTTCGTCAGTACAACACACACAGTAATGCACCCCTGGACAGCGTATACAGTAGTACACCTCTGCACACAGCACACAGTAATACACCCCTGGACACAACACACAGAGTAGTGCACCCCTGCACACAGCACATACAGCACACACAGTACTGCACCCCTGGACACAACACACAGCAATACAGTACTGCACCCCTGGACACAACACACAGCAATACAGTACTGCACCCCTGGACACAACACACAGAGTACTGCACCCCTGGACACAACACACACAGCAACACAGTAGTGCACCCCTGCACACAGCACACACAGTACTGCACCCCTAGACAGCACACCTCTGACTGCAGGAGAGGTCAAGCTGCCACTGAGAAGCCCAGATGAACTACATCTCCTTTCCTAGTGTTCTTTTTTTATGACCTATTTATCTTTCTTAAGAGGCCAAGTTTAGAAACCACCTCAATCAGTCGGCGTATACAGTGAGGTTTGGATTTGGACCTACTCAGAATCCAAGAGAAATGGGCTGCTTTTACTGTCCGTCTCTTTGGTTGCCAGATTTCCAAAGTGTCCCAACTCTACTCTACCCTTCCAATCCTCATTGTTTGGCAGCTTCAACCTGCTCCACGAGTGTGGACATCCACTAAGCATGGGTGGGGGTGGGAGTGGGGGGTGGGGGTAATTTGGAGGACTGGACTCAGCCTGCGTGTGCTAGCCTGCAGGGATGCTAGCTGTGCTGTAAGTGTGTAGTGTGCACATAGACAGCAGCAGGGACGCTAGCTGTGCTGTGAGCCTATAGTGCACACATAGACACATAGACAGCTCTGGCTGGGGCAGGTTTGGCTGATGGGAGTTTTTTCCCTGGAAAAGTCCAGATGTGTTTGGAATGTGGCGGGCGTCCCGGGCAGCGGCCCAGAAGATGGGTGTTTGGGGGCTCCCTGCGGAGGGATGGGGGCGCCGCGCATCTGCAGATGTTGAGGCGCCACCCCCCCCAACCCCACCCCCTCTGCGATCGCTCTCCACAGCATCACCTTTTACCTAGAGAACCGCACGCTTGTCAAGGTGCTTTATGACAGCCAGGGGGGGTCGGGGTGGGGTGGGGTGGGCTGGGGGGGTTGGGGTGGGGGGGTTGGAGGCGGGTAGGGGCTGGTACATAGCCAAAATTCCAGTTACACATACAGCTACAGAAAATAAATATACAGAATACTGTAGGACACATGGAGAGAGGAAGACACGTGTGTCTGTCTGTCAAGGCGTGTATGTTCTTACATACACACAGTTGGGTGAGTATCCTGTAGTTTAGCCATGCTAGGTAAACGCTAGCCTGGTAAACCAGTCTCTCGTACTTCATTTCATTTTGTACAGAGGATCAGGCTGAGGTACCATTGATATGGTTTTCTCAGGCAGAATTTTGCCTAACCAATTAACCAGTCAACCAAAGTGACTGCCAACAGGAGGACACAATAAGCTAACAGAACTATAGAGGAACACAGAGTAACAAGGCTCAGCAGAGTTAGTGCATCCGAGAGTGCACACGAGGAGAATGCTGTGCCTTAAAGTAAGTTTCCCGGAGCAGGGACACACAGTCTGAACACACAGTATGTTTGCAACATACCACAGCTATTTTTCATTCGCTGCTTATAAACCAGAGTGGCGATGGTCAACTGTCAGACATAGCATTCGGTCAGATAGCGTCCCGGCGTCTATATGCAACAATCCCACAGAGACCTCAAGACATGGGCGCCTGAGTGGGCCTCCCACTGAACCCAGGAGCTGCTCGCCAAGCTGCCCGCATCCATGAAGAGAGACAGGTAACAAGGTGTTACATTCTGGCCCTGGTATGTTGCACATTTCTCTTGGCTACTGTGAGAAAAGCTGTGGCCATCCGCCACAAGCAGACCCACTGTCAGCGAACCTTGAGAAGCATGTTTGGAATGCCCTCTCAAACCTACTCAGCGAAGCACGCACTGGCAAAATATTTACTCAGGAAAAAAACCGACCTGGGAGAAAGGGGACATTCAGTCCTGTGTGTGTGTGTGTGTGCGTGTGTGTGTGTGTGTGTGTGTGTTTGGGAACATTAAACGCAGGTTAAGTATGCGCCACAGGGTTATCAAAGGCAAACTCATTGCCGTCCAAATGTGTTTCCTGTCATAAGCACAGATGTTATCTTTTAAATATAATAAATTCTCCTGTCACAAACACATTCTTAGGCGGAGAAATACTGGATGCAGAACTATGGGAAATTTCGGGTCGTAGGCTTCAGAAGGTCTTGATTTGCATTCAGAGATGAATTCAATTTCCCCCTCTCTCTCCAGGGAGGGATTAGGGGACCAGTGCGCCTTTTATTTGACAGACCGAAAGTTTCACATTACTCACCACAGCCCCGTCTACGCCAAGCGTCACCGAGCGCCCTGCTGGGACCCCGTTAGGCCACGATGGGGACAGTTGGTGTGACAGACCCTCAGTAGGTGTGACAGACCGTCAGTAGGTGTGACAGACCCTCAGTCATCATTTTGGGACCCCGTTAGGCCACGATAGGGACAGTAGGTGTGACAGATCCTCGGTCATCCTTTTGGGGCGCATCAGGGGCGGACACCAACACACCCCATTTCCCTCTAATCTCTTCTGAAGTGTTATTCTTACAGCTCCGCTCCATCCTTGAGCAGAGGTCATTTGTGTAGTGGCACTGCCAAGGCCCCATTCACATCTGAATTCATGAGTGAAGCATCTGTGAGGCAGAGGGGGCAGGGGGGGGGGTCTACTCCAACAGGAATGTGCCCCCCCCACAGCGAGGGCGGAAGGTTCCGGCATGATAAATTCCACTGACAGAGCGAGGGAAGGATAGGGGAGGATAAGTGAAAACACTTCCGCAGACATCTCATCTCGGCCATCAATCATAAAGAGATTCCATACCCCATGCTTTACAAGAGGTGTGTGAGTGTGTGCGTGTGTGTGTGTGTGTGTGTGTGTGTGTGTGTGTGTGTGAGTGTGTGTATGTGCATGTGTGTGTGCATGTGCGTGTGTGTGTGCGTGTGTAAAGAGGAATCCTATGAGTACATAAAAGCAACAGAAAGCAGATGAGACTAAGCCGTTAGCCGCGGCGTGAGTGCTGGGAGCTAGCCTGATTGTTAGCCGCTCTGAATGCGCTAATTCGGCCCTGTTGGGGAATGGAATGTGTGAACCCGGAGCCGTGCTGCTCGGAGAGGCCAAATTCCATCTGTGCCTCTGACGCTCAGACACTGGTGTGTGTGTGTGTGTGTGTGTGTGTGTGTGTGTGTGTGTGTGTAAAGAAGAATTCTTAAACGCTGGGCTGTGCGTGTGTGTGTGTGTGTGTGTGTATGTGCGTGTGTGTGTGTGTGTGTGTGTAAAGAAGAGTCCTAAAACGCTGGGCTGTGTGTGTGTGTGTGAGTGTGTTTGTGCGTGTGTCTGTGTGTGTGTGAAGAAGAATCCTGAGACGCTGGGCTTTGCGTTATTTTTCAGCTGTGATATAAGCAGAGCGGAGCACATACCGCAGGGGCTGAGAAACCCTGTAGGATTGGAGCAGATGAATGCACGGAATGTGTCGTCTGGCATTAGCATGACTGAGGAGCCACACACACACACTTAGACACACACACACACACACACACACACACACACACACACACACACTGAGGTCTTTTGTGAGCAGCCATTCAATACCATTTGCCCTTAAAATGATTTGTAAAGTGTACAGTGATGTCAAAAGTGCTAGTCATTAGCTTCACTGGAAGCGCGGACGACTTTTTTTCTCCGTAAACGTTATGAGAGTACAGAGGAGCCGACGTGCGTTCGGAGGAAGTCAGCACAGGCCGACCTGTTCTCACAGGCCTCCTGCCCACGGGCCTTCTCTTCTCACACACACACACACACACACGGCCTTCTGGCGCCAGCTGCACCGCATACAGGAACAGAAACACCGCTCTCTCTCACACACACACACACACACACTCACACACACACACACACACACACACACACACACACACACACACACACACACACACACACACACACACCCCGCTCTGCACTTTCGGGAAACGCTATCGGCGTGATCAGGCTTTAAGCGCTAAATGATTCCAAAAGTCTCAGCTAATTCACAACACATTCGGTGACAGCTGCTGTCTTTTACTTTCATATTTGTCTTGGCCTTTCTGACCTAGCTGCATTGTTACCATATCTATGGCTACAACACGAGATGTTTGCGTGTTTTGTTTTTTGTTTGTTTGTTAGTTAATTAGCCTGCAGCAAAATAAGTGTTTGTGTTGTGCCATTACAGCATCTGAGCTGGTAAGGCAGGGCACTGGACACTGACTGCGTGTATTGAGTGAGAACAGTGCTGCTCAGTGCAGGCGTGCAGTCGCTCTTTGTGTTAGCGTTTGTGCTAAAGGCAGAGTGTTCTCTGGCCCACAGCTACAGTGGGGCCCACACAGGAATGTGCCGGGGGGGTGGAGTGTGTGTGTGTGTGTGTGTGTGTGGTGGGGGTTATCACGCAGGTTGCTTGCCAACAGTCAAGCAGGTGGCAGCATTTTGTGTGTGTGTCTGTCTGTGTCTGTGTGTGTGAGTGAGTGTCTGTCTGAGTGTGTGTGTGTGTGTGTGTGTTTTTTTTTTTACAACGAATAAAGCCGCCTTCTTCGCTGCTGAATGGGAGATGCCATTCATGCCCTGTTGGGGATTTGCAACAAGAGGGATTTTGCACAGACTTGCTCTTGTAGAGCATGTCAGAGGACAAACTCTTGTTAGGCGCGCGCGCGCGCACACACACACACACACACACCTCCACATGAGGTGCACACGCACACACACACACACACACACACACCTCCACATGAGGCACACACAAACACACCTCCACATGAGCCACACACACACGCACACACACACACACACACCCCCACTTGGCACACAGACACACACACAATCACACACCTCCACATAAGGCACTCACACACACACACACACACACACACACACACACACACCTCCACATAAGGCACTCACACACACACACACACACACACACATTAATCAGTGACCAAAGACCAAATTTGTAAAGATATATATTAAGGTTTTATTCAATTAATGAAATGTTAATGGCATACAAAAATCCCCCCATCCTAGAAGTTCACAGCAACGTCCAAGTATGGGTCAACCAGCTTGAGCAAGGCACCTGCCTACATGTGGCCCTGCTTGTGTTCATATTCTCAGATATAACTTAACTGTAATGCAAATCTTTGGCGTTATGTTCACATCTCTAAATACTAATAGAGGAAAATAATATACAAAATATATTAACATCTCTCGTTTCAAAAACAGCCCTTTCTGTAAACAAAGTCCATAACGAACAACAACAACAACAAAAAAGCATTTCAAAAAGCAAATGGTTACGTCACAAAGCATTGACCCGCAACAGCTATGTGAGTTTAACATAAGGGTGGGGTTGGGTGGGGGGTGGAGAGGATAGGAAAAGAAAATAAAATGTTGCATATGGAGAAGTCGGGAAGAATGACTCTTTCCAAATAAAACAAGGAAGGCCTCCCAGCATTCCAGTTCAGCCCAGTCACCCAACGTGTGGCGCTCCCACAGCCCTCAGTGGCGATAATCACAGGCCGCTACATTCACTAGTGTCTCTCCCTCCCTCTCACTAATCTAGAGCAGGCCCCACTGTGATGGCACTCCGTGGGTTAACGTCGACCTTTCTGACTTCAGAAATGTGAGTCTTCATACGAAAAGATAGCAATGTGTTTTTCTTTTTTCTTTGTGCCTTATTCTGCGTGACACTACCTAGAAGTGTCAGTGGAGAAGAGGACATTGAACGAGGTCCAAATATGGTGGTGACTTTTCAATTCTATTTTAACTACTTTTCAATTTAGATGGTCACAGTAAACCAGCTACCATGGCTCCGTCAAAAAATAAATAGGGCCAGAAAGAGAATAGTGCTCTGAATGCCTGCCATTTCTGCGAGGCCAGGGGTCACCTCTACATAGCCCGTTTCCCTACGCAAGGGGCATTCCAGCCGGCAGGAATGTGGGAGATTAGCTCCGGCTTGTCCGCGGGGAAATAGCAACCGCGCGTCAGGCCGCGACGCTCCGGCCGGGGGCACAAGAAAAGACAAACTGGCATCTCAAACATTAACAGCCTCCACATGTGGGCCTGAGCCCTCTGTAAGTGTTCTTTAAACAGTAGGGACATGGGTACACATACCGCACCCCCCGTGCCCCCCCACCCCACTCCCCCACCCTGAAATAAAGGATTCTCTCCCGTCCGTGTGAAAAGGGGGCCCCTCTGCCGTGGCATGACACGTAATTATAATAAGAACACCAACAACTGTAATGTTAATTTAGCGCGTTTGAAGGGGGCAGACACACACACAGGCCCCGAGGCATCCGCTCCGCTCGCTATTCTGGTGGGGAAAGTGATCCAGGCCAGTGGCCCGACTGGGGTGCAGTTGGCTTTCCCATGGTCCAAAAAAGACCAACTATTCTTTTCTCCGTATTTTTGGGGGGCCGAGCAAATGCTGGGGGATCTGGGGCGACGAGCAGAACAGCCGTTAAAGGCCGTAAAGAGGGAAGTGGGGGCCACCTTCACCCCTCAGAATGCTCACCCCAAAAAAGCTCCACCGGGTGGGAAAACAGGAGGGGAGAGCAGAGGAGTGTGGGGATGTGAAGCACTAATACAGGACGAGCTTAAGATGGGCTCAGAGGGGACTGTAATTTGGGTCTTTCCTATTCTTCCATACCAACCAGACATCACTCTGCACACACATCCACACACAAAACCAGAAAATAAAAGTCACACCATCAGCAGCATATTATAAATATAAATACAATACTTAAAAAAGGAGAACATACACGTTTATACATATGCAGTTGTGTTTTTCGCGTGGTGACAGCTGCCCCACTGCACGTGTGCAGAGTACTGTCCCAGTACCTCAGCAGAGTCAGTCTGAATGTGCACCCAGTGGCCACTGAGGCAGCAGGGCCAGCAGCGCTCTGCAGGATCCTAACGTCCGTCTTCTTTCACTGCCCGTTTGCTTGTTTTAAGTGTAGAGACACACACACAGTCCAGGGGAGCTCAGCTCTCCTCTCCTCTCTACACCCTCATGACGATTCCTCTTCCGTCTGTCCGTCTGTCCTTCTCCTCTCCAAAAGCACACAAACACTCATCGACATTCCTGGTCTGCCTTGAGAACCTCTCGTCCGTTGCGGAGCTGGGTTGAGTATGACATGGAGGAGGTGGTGGAGGAAGGGAGGGAGGGTAAAAGGGTACTGCGTCCTTGCCACATTATGGCAAGACATCTCGAGACTGGGAGCGGGAGGGAACACAGTCCGCCACGCACAGTGCGTGAAAGGGGGTTGGCAACGGCAACGGTAAGCACCATCATCAGCACCATCTCTCCATCGCTTAATCCGACTGATTATCGACCTCTTGCGGTCCAGAGCCACGCTGGACAGAGGCCCAGACCGGAGTCCCAGACTCCTGCGCTCAGATCAGGATCTCCACCACATCGGCGTCCGTGCCCAGGCACCTCAGCAGGCTGGCCGGGGCAGAGGGCTGCTGGGGGATATCTGGAGTGAAATAAACGTTGGACATTGAGATTAGTAACGGGCAGCGCTGGCCTGAAGGTCAGGGCTCGGAGGGACGGAGGGACGGAGGGAGGGAGGGCCTAAGGGGGCCTGGCGGATGATGTAGAGAGGCGGGGAGATAACGCAGAGAGGCACTCAGGAGCACATAAACTTAGCGCTGCATCGTACCGCACTGCCGTACGAACCCGCTCCAGGTTTGGCAAATAAGAATATCTCCACACACACACACGCACACGCACACACACACACACACACACACACTGCCTCCCTTTTCTTTGCCTTGATAGCGGCACATTACTCATTAACCACAGGAGTTCAAAAAGGCAAGTATGCTGTGTGCTTACATAAGCTTACATGCAATATGAACATTCACAGTCACATTCCTTTCAGCTTTAATAACCCTTCCCATGTTTTATCACTCGCCGGCTTTGAAGTCGCGGCGACAAGTGGCATCTCACTACGAGCCTTATCTATGGGGGTCTGTCCAAAACTATGAGGCAAAACAACAGGCCCACAAGCCCAGTAGTGACAGTATTGAGTTGACTGGCCCGAGACCAGTGTGTGTAGTGACGGTACTGGGTTGACTGAGCCGAGACCGGTGTGTGTGTGGTAACAGCACGGGGTTGACTGGGCTAAGACACTGGACTGGGCTAACATACTAACCATGTGTGGCTGCTGTGGGTGGCTCGGGGGCTGCAGACTTGGGAGCGGGGGGGCCGGTGCTCTCGAGGGTGGGGGGGTCACACTGGGTGCCGCAGTCCTGACTGGGCACTTTGGGCGGGAGCAGGCGCGCGCCAGGGGGGGGCAGGGCGGGGCCAGCCGTCTGGTCATCCGAGAGGCTCTTCCCTGCAGACGGCAAAGAGGAAGCTGTTAAAACCACCGTCTCACTTCCTCATTCATGCCCACACATGAACGCACGCACGCACACACACATGGATACACAAATACACACTGAGACACAAATACGCATACACACGCAGATACACAAATATAACATGCTCCTGCATTGCACAGAAAATAAGCATCTGCTACTGACAGACACCGTCCACATTTTTCTCTGCTATTCTGGAAGGTCTATTCCAGCCACCCAGGAGGGGCAGACGATCACAAGTTCCATCCGTGAAAAGACATCATCTATTTGGGGGCGGCAGTGGCAGCGGCGATGGCTGCCGTGCTGGTTTTATTTTGGAGACGGCACATTCTGAGCTGGCGTCTGCTTAAAGGAGTCTGGCCAGTTGTCGAGCGACCAAAAACACATGTGCCCTTCCTGTTTTCCTTACCGCCGCCCCCCTCACCCTCCCCCTCCCTCCCCCGGACCTTAGTTAGTGCATTCCTTCAGCCCCACTGTCTCAGCGGCCCAAGACTGCCCTGCGCCCTGAGAGGTCCTGAGAGGTCCTGAGAGGTGCTTACCCTTGCTGCGGATGCTGCAGGTGGTGGTGGTAGCCGTGGCGATGGTGTTGATGGAGGGCACGGAGCGTGCTGGCCGGAGCCCCTGCTGTTCTCGTCTCGACCGCTGGTGCAGCACCTTGATCACCGCGTCCTTCTCCAGCAGCTGGGCATGCAGAGCCCTGATCCTGCACGGCACACACACAAACAGAGGCACACACACGTTAGTTAGGAGCCTGGGGTTGGTTATTTCCCATCATGCATTTCAGCCATTCCAATCTGGAACTTGGTCTAGTGGAAAAGTCCCTTCCACGCTTGCATAGCTCTAGGTGAAATATCTGTAATGCTTCAAATATCAGTCGAATACTCTGTTCATTATCTATGTCAAATATGTGCACAAGAGATTGTGCTGATTAGGGGCCGAAGGCTTGGGAACATTCCTGTGATTCCAGGTGTGCAGCGCGCAGGTGGAGGTGGGGGGTGGGTGGAGGTGAGCATACCTGTTCTCCATCTCCTGGTGGCGGTGGCTGCTGGGGGGCAGGTCCTCGTTGAAGCTGGCGTTGGGCGAGTGTCGGGGGGAGTGGTTGATGATCGTGGTGTCCCTGTGACAATGACATCAAAACCACATTTAGACATGACCTCATGGCAAGACACCGTCACATTATAGACATGACCTCATGGCAGCACACTGTCACCTATTTGCAGTCCCATTGAATGACATGTCAGAAGGAGAAGTTGCGAGCGAGGGGACTCACCTCTGTGCTGCGGCGGTGGCGGCGGCGTCCATGGCGAACTGGCGCATGGTGCTCTCCTCCAGGTACTTCTGCTCCCAGCGCGTGATGTCGGCCTCCAGGGCCAGCACCCGCTCCTCACGCTCACGCAGCTGCTGCTGCAGAGACGACGTGCTCATCTCCAGCGCCGAGGGGCCGCACACGGGGCCCTGTGCCTGCCACTGGGGGGGGGGAACATGGGTTAGCATCTGGGGGGGTCACTTTTACATAGGGATGTAGTGGATCTGGGTACTTTTCTTGTATATTATGCCCTACTTGTATATTATGTCCCACTTGTATATTATGTGCCTGTATGTATTATTGCCTATATTAGGTGCCTATATGTATATTATTGCCTATATTAGTGCCTATATGTATATTATTGCACATTACTGTGTGTGTTGCCATGGTTACCTGTTGCGCGCGCAGGCTCTTCAGCTCCTGCTCCAGGCGCGTGCGTAGCCGCAGCTCCAGCGCCTCCCTCTTCTCGCATGCGGCCTGCAGCTGCGCCAGCGCATTCTGCAGCCGCTCCACCTTCTCCACGTACGCCCTCTTCCTGCGCAGCTCCTCCTCCAGCTGCCGGCTGCGCGCCTGCGCCGAACCCAGCGCCTGCTCCAGCGCCTCCCCACGCCGCCGCCACTCCTCGCCACAGCCACGCAGGTGCAGCACCTCCCGCTCCAGACGATCACGCTCGTGCTGCAGCTCCTCAACTACAGGGGGGGAGGAGAGGAGGAGAGGAGGAGGAGGAGGGTGGGGGGAGAGGAGGAGAGGAGGGGAGGAGGGGGGAAGTAAGAGAGGAGGAGGAGAGGAGGAGGGGAGGAAAAGAGGAATGTGGGGAGGAGGACAAGAGAGAGAGGGAAAAAATGTTAGTTTTACGTAAGTCACTTCGCCAGAAGGACAAGTCATCAGGTTGCTCAAGCTGCACTTATGCGCACTGGATGCCAACTGGCGGTGCGTCAGTGGTGACACAGACACACACACAGTCACACACACACACACACACACACACACACACATCAGCAGGACTGATGCGCGGCCAAGGCATTCCACACTGCCCATGATTAACCTCTGGGAAACTCGGGCTGTGCTGTACTGTCCCGCTCGCTACTCTCAGTAAAACTCCCCCCCCCCCCCCCCCTTGGCTCGCAGGCCTCTGGGAAGACACAGGCGCTCTGTGCCTCCCCCTCTCTCCTGGGGGACGAGAGAATGCCGTTTCCACGGGCTGGAATGCTGTCGTGGGGACGAGCCGTTAAGTATGGCTATAGCTGCACAGAGCTAAGTGCCACTCTTTAGCACTGGGGCGTGTCTGGGACACATTCCCAGAATGCTCTGCCTGCTCCCACTGACTCTAGAAGAAGAACCAACTTTGCACAGACAGTCTGGAACAAAAAAGGGGGGGGTTGGACTGTGTGTGGTGGTGGTGGAGTGTGTGTGTGTGTGTGTGTGTGTGTGTGTTGGGGGCTGGTTTACACAAGCCTGTGTTGTGTGTGCTGAGTGGCTGGTTTGCTCCATGTGTCCTTTGACCTGTCAGAGTGTGTGTGTGTGTGTGTGTGTGTGTGTGTGTGTGTGTGTGTGTGTGTTGGGGGCTGGTTTGCTCCATGTGTCCTATGACCTGTCAGTGTGTGTGTGGCTGCTGCTGCCGAGGGCCCATATTCAGTGCACTTGGGAGAGTGGAAAGTTGAACCACTTTTCTCCTTCTTGGTCACCCTAAATTTATGTTACTGGTAGTGGTAGCCGTTGAAGGGGCAGAGAGGAAGCATAGGAGGGGAGGAGAGGAGCGGAGAGCAGAGGAGGAGAGGAGAGGAGCGGTCGCCCTTCGGCCGGGTGCTAAAACAAGTCCCTGATTATACGAGCGGAGCGCAGTGGCAGAGAGGGCCTGGTGGGAATGCAGCCTTCCTGTGATCCTGCTCCCCACACAGCGGCCCTTTGTGTGCGCCAGACTCAGGAATGTCACTAGGCTAAGCAGTAAACAAGCAAATCAAATACCTCCACGGGGCCGTGATGTTGGAAATTTTAACTCCCTGCCTGCTCCTGCTATCTAGGACTTTCTCACACTGTGGACCTAAGCCTGAGTGGAACAGGCAAACACGCAGGCACACACACACACACACACACATACGCAGGCACACACACACGCAGGCACACACACACACAGGCAGCGAGACAAACAGAAAACTTGTCCTTGCCCTGAAAGAGCCTGACTGCCTGCCTCGCTGTGAGCAGCTGGTATGTTTTGAGAGTAGCAGTGGAGGCTGTGCCAGAAACAAAGAGCCGCTCGGAAGGCCAGCATGGAAATTGGCTCCTTTAAGACAAACAGTTCAGCAACTAATGCCATTATGTAACCTGCTGAAGGATCGCCCCGAGCAGATTAGACAAGTTTCCAAGGCAATGTCCAAATCATCTCCCATTGTGGGGCAAACAAAACTCAACAACTACCACAAACTATGAAAGCAAGCCGCTCCTTATCTCCTTCAGAAAGACATTCCTGTTCACACCTTATCCAAGAAAGCCAACCTGTCCCAGGGGCATAACAACAATGTGAGGCCAGTTAGTCACTACTCATTATGGGGATGTCCGACTGACATATCCAAACAAGGGCAGGTAGGTAGATTAAATAGATCAGTCAGCTAGATAGACAGGGCAGGTAGATAGATTTAATAGAATAGTCAGCTCCGGCTGCACGGGTATATCTGTGTACTCCAACAGGAGGAGCTCAAAGTCGAAAGCAGTTGGTCCGGGGGGTGAGGGGAGGGGGGGTGCCGGAGGGGGCGGAGAGGCACTTTCTGCGAACGGAACACCCTGAAATACCTGAAAACATCCCAGGAATCCAGGCCACACTAATGGGCGCTGTGAATAATGACTGCTGTTCAAGGGCCAGAAGTGCTGGGAGAGAGGAACTCAGCCCCCCCCTCACGCGAGGCCTCAGCCATTACAAAAGGTACAGACACCTACTCTAAAGGGGGGGTGGGGGGTGGGGGGGGCAGACACCTACTCTAAAGGGGGGGTGGGGGGCAGCGCAGGAATGTGTCATGGGAGAGTTAGCCTTTTGCTCTGCAGTGAATCCAAGTGCCTCGTCTCAAACTTTTCCATCCAAACACCAACTTTCCCAGGAATCTTACTCAAAGCCATTTGTAGGAAGATATAATGGCACAGCAAAAACATTCGAAGATTGAGGAAAATAACAAAGTAAATAGCAGCTTTTTCCTTGTACTGCTGCCTTAAGTGCTGAGGGTGTTATGTATGCGAAGCACACATGTACTTACTCTGCTCAACCAGTTTGGCGTAGATGTGCTGGCTCTGGTCTTCCACCTCCATAGCTGCTAGCTGCTTATTGGCTGTTTCCAGGCGGTCTGTGAAAACAGAACATAAATCTTGTGAATATGTGAACTCATGCTGATGTCATGTTTCACTGTGTTTCCCCATGCCTATGCCACTGAATGTGTGTGTGTGTGTGTGTGTGTGTGTGTGTGTGTGTGTGTGTGTGTGTGTGTGTGTGTGTGTGTGTGTGTGTAGGTAACGGGCAGCAGCCGCCGTGTGTGTGTGTACCTCTGAGGTCCCTGTTGAAGTCGTGGAGCCTCTTGATCTCGGCCTCCAGCTTGTTCCTCATGGTTTTCTCCAGCGTCTCCCGCTTGGCCGAGCCCTTCATCAGGGTCTCGTAGTCCTCCGATATCCTCTGGATCTCCTGCTCCAGCTGCGACACACACACGGAGACAACGACACATACTTCAGTCACTTCTTTCATGCGTAATGACAACCTGCAAAAGTTGGTCACATATGCATAGTGACAACCTACGAATGTTGGTCACATATGCGTAAGAGTAACCTACATGTGGAGGGGGGAGTGAAGTGGAGGGGGGATGGTAAGTGGTGGTGAGCTATGTCATACCTAGATAAACCAGGTCAAGACTGCAGAGCAGCTCATTGTGCAAGCATGTGAAATGAATCTCTCTCTCACTCTCTCTCTCTCTTTCTCTCTGTGTCTCTTTCCCTTCATTCCTCTCTCTCCCTCTCTCTCTCTTCCTCCCTCTCTCGCAGGCCTCTTTAGGGACTGGGAATTGAATCAACATTCCTGAACGAACACTTATGGGTCCCAGGTGTCTGTGCACTCATCTGCCCATGGGGCTGCATGCCAGAGAGCAGGAGAGAGGAGAGGATAGCGGGAGAGGCGAGTGGAGAGGAGAGGAGAGGGGAGGAGAGGGGAGAGGAGAGGAGCAGAGGAACAGGACAAAGCAGCCATGTCCAGAGCAGATAGGGAACATTACCCCAAATGTATGCACTCTGGCTCTCTAACAGACAAGGCAGTTCAACACACAGACACAGACACAGACACACACGCGCACACACACACTAGCAGTACCACCCCTGTTTGCTTTTGTTATTAGGCTCATTCCTAAGTGGTGAGGACATGGTTAAGGGTTTACTCAAAGCAAAGCGGTCCGTTTGCATAACTCTCCAAATGCCGGCGCAGGAACAAGAGTATCCTGGAAATATCCCTGAGGCTTTTTATACGGCGCTCTTTACTCTGGCTTCCATTTATTCCTCCTGTTAAATAGGATATAAATGGTACAAAAGTGTGTGTGTGTGCGTGTGTGTGTGTGTGTTGTATGTGGGGGGAAGGGCATCTTGTGTTTTCGTGAGGAACACAAGGAGAGATGTTGGGCCGTGCCGGGCGAGGGGCGAGGGGAAAGTGAAAGGGGCCATTGAGAGCGCGGAATCCACAGCTGTGGGGTTGCCGTGGTGCCGGCTGCAGCCCGCTCTGCTCTGCTCCGTCAGCTGTGCTCCTGGTTCAGGGGCTCAGGGCCTACACCACTGCCTCACACACACACACACTCAGGGCCTACACCACTGCCTCACACACACACACACTCAGGGCCTACACCACTGCCTCACACACACACACACACTCAGGGCCTACACCACTGCCTCACACACACACACACTCAGAGCCTTCACCACTGCCTCACACACACACACACTCAGGGCCTACACCTCGGGATGTAGGGCGGACACACAAAGAGGGCTTAGGGAAACGTGCAGAGATGGAGGGAGACGATGGGAGGTAGAGAGAGACGGAGAGAATTCTCTCCTTTTTCTTTTTGTCTAATAAAACACTCATTACAGGCCGTCATATCCCAGTGAGGGGTTCTCATGCTAATACTGAGGTATGGCTGGTATGGAACAGGACAGGGAGTAAAAACGCTCCTATAATGTTTATGGCTTTTGATTTAGAGTTTGTGTGCTACGGAGAGCACAGCCAAATGAGCTTAGCCTCTCTGTGACAGTCTGGCATTTGAGCAGCGGCATTATCACATTACGGCCAAAATGTCCTGTCTGTTTGGCCGCCCCAGTGAAGGGGGCGAATGTGATGTGCTCCTAGACGCCAAACAAGTTGAAAGAAATTTCACTCAGTCACTGGGAATGAGCTTTTTCTTTTTTTTTTTTCTTTCTTGGAAACGAAATCAAAATCCTTGTGATCCCCTCATTGCAGGCATTCCTACAGGGCTCGCAGGCTAATCTCCCCGGTATGCTGCGTTTGGCAAGAAGGGCCGACCGCATTATGATTTTTTTTTTTACATTCACACCCTTCATACGCATACGCAGTGTGTGCTCTAACCAACACGTCTGAGGCTAATTAAGCTAATTATCACCACCACAGCATTTCCCAGCACACAATTAATCAGTCAGAGGTCGCCATGGGGACAGTAGAGGTCACCATGGGGACAGAGTGCTTCCTCAGGAAGTTTGCCATGGGGACCGTGTGTGTCCTCAGGAAGGCTAGGCTACTCATGTCTATGCTAGGCTAGGCTAGTTGTCTCACCTTGGTTAGCCGCGCGGCCTTCTCGCTGTAGCCCTCCAGCTCCTTCCGCAGCCTCTCGTTCTCCCTCATCAGCATCTCCACCTGGGCGGCCTGGCCGGGGTTGCTGGGGGCGGGCTGCCCCACCATCATGTACTCCTGGCCAGCAGGGGTCAGTGTGGGCAGAGCGCTCTGGCGCACAATCATCTGTGGGGCCGGTGCATACCTGCAGGTGCAGAGGAAACAAGTCAGCGCTGAAATGCTATCATTCAGAATAACAACTCACCTAGCGGAGTACACTAGTAAAGATACTTTATTCATCCCGAAGGAAATAAGAAATCTGGTTAACTGTCTTCTTAAATGTGTTAAATTTGATTGATGTTTTGAAACCCTCCGAGTTACCTTTGATGCTGGGAGTGGAAGGGTGGGGGGGGCTCCTTGTAGTACTGCCCGTGCTCCTGCGAGTGGCTGAGCATGTACCCGGGGGGCTTCATCAGGAAGGGGTAGTCTGGAGGGGGGCCCCTCTGGTCGGGTGCGGGGAGCGACAGGGGGCCCTGGTGGGACATGGGCCCCGCGTGGTAGCCCGAGAGCTGGGGGTAGCTGTGTGAGGAGCTCATGGGCAGGTTCTCGGTGGAGCCGTTCCTCTCCAGGGAGAGCTGCATCAGGCGTTCACTGAGCGAGCGGGCATGCTCCCTCTTCAAGTCCCACACGCCCTCCCCATGCTTGTCCTCTCCGTCGTGTGTGGGGGCCTCCATGCCGGGGCCGAGCTGCGTGCCGGGGTGCCCTCTCTGGGCAGCCAGGTACTGTGAGTGGGCCTTGGCCTCCTCGTAGGTGGGGAGCTCCTCGCTGTGCAGCTGGTAGAGGCTGCAGACGGGGCTCTCGGAGTGCTGGTAGTCCCCCTGGTGCTCCTGGCCCTGGGGTTCCTGGCGCGTGGACATCTGGAGGAACTGGGACTCCTCCTGGGTGAGGCTCTCCAGGGAGGAGCGGGGACTGCCTGCGCCCCCTCCGCTGCCGCTGCTCCCCCCGCGCAAGGCCTGTTGCTGGATGGCCAGGAGGGTGCGCGCGTCCGTGGGGTTGCCGTAGCGCAGCTGCTCCTGGATCAGCCGATGCAGGACAGTGCCAGACTCCTCAGCAGTTCTCATCGCGAGCGAGCAACGGGACGCCTCTGTGAGCAACACGCGTAGGTTTGATTCCAAAGGCGACTTTGACTAGACCACCACTGACCTTAAGAAAATACAAAATACATTAGGCATTAGTCACTCAGTATTTACATGTTTGTTGGTTGTTTATATGTTTGCATACTTTGTGATACAGAAGCTATGTTTTCATCTAAAACAATCCAAATGGGAATTTATGTAAACACAAGGCTGCATACTTTGTTGTTTTTCGTTAAAGCGAGCAGTGGGAGTCTGGCATGAAGTTGTGGGAAACGGGAATCTCCCCCATGACCCAAATGGCCATTTAGAACTTTGGTTTCTAAATCGGCGCATACCAGACGTGTCTCTCACACCTACTGACTCAACACACGCCTCAGAATCTCATCCCACCGCTACCCAACTCATAAATAATGCCACTCTAAAATACCCCGAAAGGTTCCTGGCGCAGTTTGCATGCCACCGTATGCGGCCCAACAACATAATGGTCTCCTGAGTCTACGGTTTCCTAACCGTCCCAACAGAAACTATTAAAGGCTACTCCGAAAATTCCCATCATATGAGCGAGAATACTGCTTACAGGGCTGTCCAAAATCCCAGTGCTTTCGTCAACACACATCCTTATTGACAACAAGGGTGCCAGTCTATGACCAAAAACAATATGAATCACTGTTTTGACACCCATAAATACAGAGGTAAGGGGAATTTTTGCACCATTAGTTACGACTTGTTGCGACAGACATTTCCTGCTGCAAACGTTGGCAAATTCCTTTCCGTTGCCTCACCGCCGCTGCTTCTCAGACTAAGTTTTAACATGCCAGAAATGTGGGTCTGGAAGGCCCATGCCGAGCCTTTACTTGCTCTTGCTTAACTGTGGAACCTTTTTTTTTTTTTAAATAACTGTAATGAAACTAGCTAAAATATTAGACAAAATAATGGCTTAAATTAAATTAATGTAGTCTGCTCCACACCAATCCAATAAGGTTTAAAGTCAAAATCGCTAAAGCCCGTCCACTGCATACCAAACACACTGGCTGCTGACATGAGGACAACAACTATGCGCACCGATTTAGACTTTAGAGTAAAGAGATATACAAGTTTACTATTCTACTACATGTGTCGCGAAAGAATAGAAACATATGAAATAAAACTTAAAAATATTTCACCGAACACCACAAGCTTACATAGTAAAAGTTCCATGGAATTCTGGTTAGCGCCTGAAGCGCACAAGCGCCCAAGTAACAAAACACTTACCTATTCACAATCTCATCACGAAGAAAAGTTACGGCCAATCCTAGTGGTACTTCTTTTAGTTTGTTTGAGCTCAAGATAATCCTAAAAACAGAACGTCGTCGGTTTGTATTCCTGTTCGTGATTTTGTGTTTTCAGAGCGGACGCGATAGTGTTGCGCGCCCGTACGAATCCTACAGCAGACTGAGCTCGAGAGGCGGAGAGCGCAGCACTAATAAACGACTGGGGCTGATTGTTCCGCGCGCCTGGAATGTGTGGTATGCGAAGGCTCCGGGTCCCTCAGGGATCAAACGCACAACCGCAGCTAGCAGAGCGAAGGGGGGCAGGGCGAGAGAAAGACGGAATTGCACTACCAATCATGGCCTCACTACTGCTTGTGTGATGCAAAGCACAGAGTTTTCAAACGTTTTTTTTAGATGTAGCCGTTGTTGTTTCAGTTACCATTGACAGTTAAAACAGAGTTTTGCTTCATGAATTTGAGGGTGTTTATACTTTCCCCTCACAATTATGACATGAATTAACTTTAAGTGTACCATGACTAAAAGGCCAGCATTTGCCCAGGCTGCTCATATCACTTCATTAAATGCAAAGTATACTACAGAATTGGGCTTTTGCTGAAATAAAGCATCATATACAATCTAATCCCTGAGCTAAAATCCACATTGGCCAATGCTGAGTGAAACACAAAGAGGGCGATCAAACAATGGCAGCTGTAGGAGATGCATTGGAAAAGTGGGCAACAAAACTGAGGGCTGACCTACAAAGCTGATAAAGAATTGCTTTAAAGGGCCTTTGTGTTTGCAGTGGTCTGGTCAATATTTAAGCCACGGCCCGTGCCAGTTAATTGCTGAGTGTGTGTCTGTGGAAGGAGGTGGAGAGAAGGGGGCTGTGTGTGTGCGTGTGGGTCTGTGTGTATGTGCGTGTGTGTGTGTGTGTGCGTGTGTCTGAGGCATGCTGCCTGCCAGCTGTCCGTGGAGTAAAATCCCCGTCCCCTTCTTAATCGGAGCTCAGAGAGGGGCATGTGTGTGTGTGTGTGTGTGAGAGGGGCATTGTTCTCCCCCAGCAGACATTACAGGGGGGGCGTCGCCATCTGCTCTTGCACACTCCAGTGCTGCACCCCCCCTAACTTGCATTTTACACACACATACACAAACACACACACATACGTTACACACACATACACATTACACACACATACACATACATTATACACACACAAACACACATCATACACATATATACAAAAACGCACATACATACATACATATATATATATTACACACACACAAATGCACACACACACACACACACACACACACACTCTCAAACATACATATACACACACTTTCACACATACATACACACACACTGACTCTAACACAACAACAGTACACAAAGAAACACACACAAAACATACGTTAATGAACATCTATACACCACACACACACATACACACAGAAACCCTCCATTGCCTCATATGTAATAATGTATGTACTATCTACATATCGGCTATATAAGACCATACTATTACACTGCTGTTATAGAGGTTAGCAGACACTTTTCTCAAAAGCTACGTAGTCATATAAAACAGACCGTTACAACCAAAACCACTCAGCTAACTTCTGAAATACCAGAAAACATTACGCGGCCTTGTATAACCAAGCATAAACAAAACTTTGATCCACTCACATAGTAAACAATCAGTTAATCCAATATACTTTTAAAAATAAGTGGTAGTTATTCATTGATGTGATATAATGTAAAAATATAGTGTAAGTTAGCACACAGCTAACTGAATAGATAGCGAACACAAAAGAAACATGGTCTGACAGTCAATCCATTGAAGACTGTGGAACCTAAAAAACAAAACAAAAAAAAGCCTAAAAATCATGTATATGATATGTGAAAATATAGTGTGTGTTATCACACAGATGACTTAATAAATAGTTAAAACTTTTGTGACAAAAAAAGAAACATGGCCTGAGAGTCAATCCAGTGAAGGCTGGGAAAACTTAAAATAAATATTTAAATAAATAATAAATAATTTCTAGGATCTTCCGGAGTGGAATTCCCAGAGTGGCGACATCTGCGGAATGGGAGAGCGGGACAAGCCCCCACCTGCCACCCGTGTGCTCGCTAGGCGCTCCGTGTCTGTCTGTTTTCCTTTCAAACAGGCTTCACATGCAAACGTCTGTTGACAGTTGACACACCGGCCGGTTCCGTGTGTGTGTGTGTGTGTGTGTGTGTAGGCAAATATACCCCGTTTGCCATTTACATGGCAGTTAGCGCACCGCATTCCTCTCTGCCTTATCTGTGTGAGCTCCGCTGACGCCTCAAAACATGGGCTCTCAGGCTACTCCTCACTGCAGCTCCAACGGCAACGGAAAACCCAGGAATTCGGAAAACAATGATGGCAAAACTGTAGCGGCCTTGCGAAAGCTCCCGAATGCAAGCCGAAGAGGATTAGATGTGAAGACAATAGAGGCTAACTGGGCTAGCCACATTCGGCATGGCATGTCCATTCTCCCTTATAGATGCTAATCAGCCAATGGCTAGCCATTCAGAGGCTGTCCGAATAAAGGGGACCGGGTGAAAAGATTACAGATGGACACCATTGTTATTTAATTTCTCATTCTCTGCAGGCTCTTTTCTCCACAGGAAAACAATATCCCAACATCCCTTAGTGACCAGCAGTGTACTACTAATGGTGTTCCTCTCTATGCATTGACCCTTGTCCTGCTGCTGTTCTTCTACGCATTCAGCCTTGTCCTGCTGGTGTGTTTACCTGTTGACCTTGGTCTGGGCAGGGGAGAAGAAGAAGAAGAAGAAGAAGAGGAAAAAAAGACGTGTGGAATGTGAGTTCATAAGAGTGTGTGAGACTGGGCAAACTGTATGAGTTTGTGAGACTGAGCTAACCGCTCCGCTAACCCCTCTCCCACCGGACAGGGTGAGACAGGCAGAAGTGAGACAGGCCCCTCTTCCCTTGGACGGGGTGAGACAGGCCCAGGTTCCACCGGACGGGGTGAGACACGCAGGGGTGAGACAGGCCCCTCTTCCACTGCACAGGGTGAGACAAGCGGGGTGAGACGGGCAAGAGTGAGACAGACAGGGGTGAGACAGACCCCGGTCCCACTGGAAGGGGTGAGACAGGATCGTGTGAGAGAGGCAGGGGTCAGACAGGCCCCAGTTCCACTGGATGGGGTGAGACACGCAGGGGTCAGACAGGCCCCAGTTCCACTGGACGGGGTCAGACAGGCCCCAGTTCCACTGGACGGGGTGAGACAGACAAGAGTGAGACAGGCAGGGGTAAGACAGGCCCCGGTCCCACTGAACGGTGTGAGACAGGCCCCTCTTCCACTAGATGGGGTGAGACAGGCAAGACTCAGACAGGCGGGGTGAGACAGGCTCCAGTTCCACAGTCCTGGGGTGAGCATAGGGGTCAGGCGGAGCTGTGAACGTGACGGTCTCCACAAAGCCATGCGCCGCTGACGTGTGTGTGAAGACAGTGTGTGAAGAGCACCACCCCATACAAAAACACCAGGGCCTCCATATGTGTGGATGTGTGTGTATGGAAACGTGGAAGAATTGTGTTTTTAAAGTTTTTTTTTTCTCCTCCAATCAACCTTGTGTGTGTGCGTTAGTGTGAGTGTGTCTATGAGTGTCTGTGTGTGTGTGTGTGTGTGTGTGTGTGTGTGTGTGTGTGTGTGTGACTGTGTGTGTGAGTGTGAGTGTGTGTGTGTGACTGTGTGTGTGAGACTGTGAGTGTGAGTGTGTGTGTGTGTGTGTGTGTGTGTGTGTGTGTGTGTGTGTGTGAGTGTGAGTGTGTGTGTGAGACTGTGTGTGTGTGTGTGTGTGTGTGTGTGTGTGTGTGTGTGAGTGTGTGTGTGAGTGTGTGTGAGTGTGTGTGCGTGTGTGTGTGTGCGTGTGTGTCTGAGTGTGAGTGTGCGTGTGTGTCTGAGTGTGAGTGTGTGTGTGTGTCTGAGTGTGTGTCTGAGTGTGAGTGTGTGTGTGTGCGTGTGAAAGACAGAGAGGGGGTGAGAGAAGAAATGCAAGGCCTTGACTCCCTTTGTCTCTCCACAGGAGAAGGAAATGGCCACATTCCACACATTACCATGTCCATGGAGCCCTGAGTGTCTGCAGTTAGGGGCGGGGGAGAGGTGTGTGTGTGTGTGTGTGTGTGTGTGTGTGTGTGTGTGTGTGTGTGTGTGTGTTTAACAAAAGGGTGTGGAGGGCTACATTTTCAGCTTAATTGAGCTTCTGTTTATAAACAGTAACACAACTGCAAATCCAAAGCCAAGCCAGCGTATACAATAGACTTATCCGCACCAAAGTGCTCCGTGTGTGTGTGTGTAGGTAGGTGGTGATAATTACCATGTACATTTAACCAAGTGTGTTACATAAGAGCAGTTTAGAAGAGTACTTTACGTTACTTTTTTTATCCCAAAGGAAATTAAGGAAAGATCGTGTGTAGCTTCCACAGTCTTTCAACGGAGAAAGCTGTAGTGAGAAATACTGGATTGCTGTCACCACTGCTATATTTCTCACTACTACGACTGCTATGTCTGTCTCTTAATAACAAGCCTGCTGTAGTATAACGCCTGCTGTAGTGCCAACATTGTAAACTCAGGGGTGTAGTGGAGTGGAGAAGAAAGGACAACTACAATGGCCTAGCATTCACTGGGGCCCCTTTGAGGACACTATTTATACTTATATTCATATGAATATTACAAACGCCCAGAATTGTATTCCTTCGTAGGAGCCACCATTTCTAACAACGCCCCTGTGTAAATATAAGGTACTTTGACTGTTTGAAAGGGTAATTTCTAGCAATGCCTCTGTGTAGATTTAAGGTACTTTGACTGTTTGAAAGGGTAATTTCTAGCAATGCCTCTGTGTAGATTTAAGGTACTTTGACTGTTTGGAAGGGTCCCTTCAGTATGACAGTGATTCTGTGTGATGTTTGCTGGGCTGTAGTGCTGAGCTGCTTCAGGATAGAAGGGACAGCTCAGAGGTGGGGCTGGGACGGTGGGTGGTGGACAGTGTGGACGAGGACGAGGACGAGGACGAGGAAGGGTCTGGGCAGAGTGCTGACCTGCCTTAGTGGCTGAACACAGCTCCTCTGTTAGCAAACATCTCAGCAACAGCCAAGCACGCGCACACACACTCACAGACACACACACACAGGCATGCCGTCAGCACAGTGTCAAACAACTGCAGCTCTACCCCAGCTACAAGGGCAGTGTGTGTCTGCGACCAACCCTAACACACTCTCTCAGCCCTAACACACTCTCCCAACCCTCACACACTCTCCCAACCCTCACACACTCTCCCAACCCCAACACACACACTCTCCCAACCCTAACACACACACACTCTCCCAACCCCAACACACACACTCTCCCAACCCTAACACACTCTCCCAACCCTCACACACACTCCCAACCCCAACACACACACTCTCCCAACCCTAACACACACACACTCTCCCAACCCTAACACACACACACTCTCTCAGCCCTAACACACACACTCTCCCAACCCTCATACACACACTCTCCCAACCCTAACACACACACACACACACACTCTCTCCCAACCCTCACACACTCTCTCCCAACCCTCACACACTCTCTCCCAACCCTCACACACTCTTTCACACACTCTCCCAGGCTGCACCTGCCCATCCAGCACATTCCACACCAACGCATCAACAGCAAACAAGCCAACCAGAGACAAGCAGAGAGACAAGCCGAGAGAGAGAGAGAGAGAGAGAGAGAAGCAGAGAAAAATAAAACTGACAGAGAGAGAAATAGATAAAAACTGAGAGGGAGTGAGAGCGCGAGAGAGAAAGAGGAGAGAGAGACAAAGGGAGAGAGAGAGAGTAGCACAGACAGGGAGAGAGAGGGAGATAGAAAGAGAGAGAGCGAGAGGGAGAGAGAGAGGGAGAGAGAGACAAAGGGAGAGAGAGTAGCAGAGACAGAGAGAGGAAGCAAGAGAAAGGGATTGTAAAGGCAGCATGTGGTCCCAGTGAGCCCAGCGAGTGGTCTGGGTCGATTATAGTGTTTACAGCAGAGAGGCAGCACTCACACTCAGAGCCAGCTCCTGCAGGGGACAGGACAACCAGAGAGTAACCAGGGAGTAGCCAGAGAGTAACCAGAGAGTAACCAGAGAGTAGCCAGAGAGTAACCAGGGAGTAGCCAGAGAGTAACCAGGGAGTAACCAGAGAGTAACCAGAGAGTAACCAGGGAGTAGCCAGAGAGTAACCAGGGAGTAACCAGAGAGTAACCAGAGAGTAACCAGAGAGTAACCAGGGAGTAACCAGAGAGTAGCCAGAGAGTAGCCAGAGAGTAGCCAGAGAGTAGCCAGAGAGTAGCCAGAGAGTATGCTAGACCAGACTAGTGTAGCACTCAGACTGCTCCTGCAGGGGAGAGCACAACCAGAGAGCACGCTAGACCAGACTAGCCCAGTGTGGAGCGATTATTGGAAACTCTGGTTTTCACGGACTGTGCTAGTGGCACAGGGCTCAGAGGCCTATGGTTTGGTTTCATTTTTATTCTGATAAAACACAGGCACACTCCCTTCCAGGATAATGCTTCACCAGAGCACATTCCAACCACACTGCTCCAGTATGTACATTTATCACACTGAAATATGTGGGCTAGTACAAACACACACACACACACACACACAGTATCTCTCTCTCTCTCTCTCTCTCTCTCTCTCTCTCTCTCTCTCTCTCTCACACACACACACACACAGTCACAGTCTCTCTCTCTTACCCTCTGTCTTTCTCTCTATATCTCTCTCTCTCTCTCTCTCTCACACACACACACACACACACACACACACACACAAACCTTTATTCATAATTGTAAGTTGGTTCTACTGAAACCACAGGTAATTTAATACAAGCCTGAATGTACACACACAATCATAGGCACACTCTCCCCATTATTGCATAACTGCCTTTCAACCACATCATTATTTATACATTAATCTTTAGGCTGATGCAGAAATGTGGACATATGTAAGCACACACACACCAGAGTTATTGCTTAAAAACCACACACACACGCACAGTAGAGTTATTGCTTAAAAAGCCACACACACTGGAGTTATTGCTTAAAAAGACACACACACTGGAGTTATTGCTTAAAGACACACACACTTAAAAAAGCCACAGGTAATCTCTTGAGGCAGAGCAGACTCAGATGTACTGTATGCTAATGCTCTTTTTAGCGCACACACACACACACACACACACACACATTATTATTGTTATAAAAACCACAGGTAATCGCTCATAATACAAAAGGCAAACTCAAAAAAGGACATTTATATGCTTTCACTGTCTCCCTCTTCAACACACACACACACACAGACACACACACACACACACACACACACACACACACACAGTGATGAGCACTGTCAATCACTGTAGCCAGCAGCAGGCTGGATGTTGCCTGGGGTCGGAGTGCAGCTGCTCTGCTGATTGTCATCTCGCTGGCCGCCCATATCCCAGCAGCCCCCTGGGCACTCATTTGCCTAACCAAATCCATCCTGGCCTGGGGGGGCGAGGGGGTGTCCTTTGCCTAACCAAATCCATCCTAGCTTGGGGGGTGAGGGGGTGTCCTTTGCCTAACCAAATTCATTCTGGCTTGGGGGGGGGGGGGGTGTCCTCCTGACCCCATCTAACGGCTCAGAAGACCCCCCCACCTCCTCCCCCTTCCCTGGACAGCTGCGGGTGCTCGAGTTACCCGATCAATGATGCATCGCCGCTGGGCCTGACCGTCCGTCCGCCCGTCCGTCTGTCTGTCTGCCTGGCGCTGCAAGGGTGCTGGCGGCCGCCGTGTCCGTCCCCCAATCAGCAGAGGTTATCTGGACACATCCGTCTCCATGACAGCACTAACAATGCGCTGGGGTCAGCACGCCAAGGGAATTATTATGGGATTATCAGCTATGTTTCAGAGAGATCTACAGCTTCTGGGAGACAACCCTCTTCTCAGGAACAGGGCAGCAAGTGCAATTAAAAAACTGCACAACATGCCAATACAAAATAAATTCAACAGCTTGTGGGAGACAACCCACTTCTCAAGACCAGGGTAGTGCTGTAAGTGCACTTAAACTGCATGACGTGCCAATACAAAATAAACTTGTCGTGAC
This sequence comes from Setipinna tenuifilis, assembly GCA_030347295.1. NCBI lineage: Eukaryota > Metazoa > Chordata > Actinopteri > Clupeiformes > Engraulidae > Setipinna > Setipinna tenuifilis. The sequence continues at coordinate 30,949,585 of CM059276.1, forward strand.
AGAACTGACGTCATCACACAGATTTCATTACTCCTTATTTTGCTTTTTCAGCAGAGGGGTCATAAGGTTGCTGTTCACCCCGTGTGAGTGTGGCTGTCATCATCCCCAAATATGGCCCAGAGAAGCCCAGCGCTAAAATACGTCACACACACACGCGGCCCAGGTGTGATACGCCACACACAGCCCAGGTGTGCTCTGAGCGGAGCGGGGCGGAGGATGAAACAGGACCAGCGGAGGCCGACGGGGACACGTGTGGGTGACGTCCGCACGCCGAGGGCTTAATTGGGCCTCAAATGGCCCACTGACAGCCCACATCACAGGCAGGGTGACGGGTCAGGCCCACGTCTCTCCTCACCTGGCCGGACAGGTGGGGGCAGGTGTGGGGAGGGGAGTAAGTAAGGTGGTGTGTGGCTCCTATGGAGGCTCTTACAGAGGTGGCACACACATCCATGCTCTCACAGGGAGGACAAAGGACAGGCTGTGTTAGCCAGAGACAGACCATAGCCGAAGGCTCCCACTGACACAGCACAGCTCATCTGCATCTGGTTTTGTCATCGTCTGCTTCCTCCAACATGCCACCTTGACTTGACCTGAAACAGCACAGCTTCAACCACACCTAGCAAAACAGAGTTTGGCTTTTTGGCTTTATTTACTTAAATGTGTCCATGTGTATTTGTTAGTTTATTTGTTTGTCTGTCCATCTATCCATTTCTCTGTTCATGTATATGTATTATTTGCATTTCTGTCCTTTCTTTCTTTCTTTCTTTCTTTCCTTCTTTCTTACTTTCTTTCTTCTTGTGACTCCATGTTTCTGTTTCTTTTCTCTCTCACTGGCATCCTGTTTTCTTTCATGACGCAGACAGCTGACAGCTCCACAAACACTTTCCCTTCCCGCCCTACACACACACACTCATCCCTGTGTGTGTGTGTGTTACGGCCGCAGACAGGTGCAGCTCCTGGCCGACATGACTGGCGCTTCCACACACACACACACACACACACACACACACACACAACTGTTGGAGGAAGCAGACGACGACAAAAGCAGACGCAGATGAGTGTACTGCCTGTCTGGTCATGTCTGAGAGCGGAGTGAATGAAACAGCAACAACAAGGCGAACATGGAGCGCAGAGCTAAGATGCAACAATGGGCCAGTCTGCCTTTTCGGGGGGGGGTGTTGATCTTCTAAACAGTTAGTGTTCAGACTCTGGTGGCTGGCTGTTGTCAGTCACAGCCCAACAAAGGAGCACTCAGGCAGGCGCGCGCACACACACACACACACACACACACACACACACGGCCAGAAATGTGCTGGCCATGCCTGAACATGCCCCTGCCTGAGCAGAAAGGTCAGCATTCTGTGATGTCATCATGGCGGAACAGCATTTCTATTTCCCGATATTCCCGATCTCCTGATCCCCAGCATCTCCGTGTTGTGAGAAAACAAACGGTGTTTGTGTTTTGGCCCACAAACAGGCAGGCGGCCCATCGGTGGACACGAACTGCATTCCTGCTCCCGCGCGTTTGAAGTGCCGCCGCTGTGTGTGTGTGTGTGTGTGTGTGTGTGTGTGTGTGTGTGTGTGTGTGTGTGTGTGTGTGTGTGTGTGTGTGTGTGTGTGCTGTAGCTGTGTGGTGCTGTCCAACCCTCATGCAGGCCTGTTGTGTAAACACTATAAACTAGGCCATCTCCCCCCTACGTAATGAGCTGATGAGGAATGCAAGGCCACTATCACACACACACCGCCATAACTAGGGCGCTAAGTTGCTTTCATGTTTTCATTACCGGTATGTAAGAAAACACATATTTGTATTTCTCAAAACACAGATTTAAGTTTTACAAATATATGCAAATATATATGCAAATTTACATGCAAATGTATAACAAAATAAGCAGTTGAATATGCTATTTGTAATTATAAAGCACAAACATTTATGGACAGTTCAAATAAAGTGTATAAAATAAAGTGTAACCTAAACTAGGGTAATGAATTAGTTTTGTAAGTAATGAGCAGTATGATGGTTACAATGATCAAACATTGCCATTACTATTTCATCGGTACCCATGGCAACTCTATATCACTGGTTGTAGATCTAAAGACTGAGCTATTTGGAGGTTCAGTGTTTCAGTGTTCACCTTATGACACTTATAAAGCTGTGATCTACAATCGCCTTACGTACAACATCAGCCTAACACCATCAGAGAATATTGCAGTTAGTTGGAAAATACTTTCTGATAGAGTGCAATGTTTGCAGATTATGCAAAAATAAGTGGTTTCAGCATCTCGTTGGACTACAGCATGTACTGGTGGGGTATTGTGGAGTAGTATGTAGTGTAACAACACCCAACACTGGAGTAGTTATATTATGTAAATAATTATACATAAGTATTATGTTATATAATTATGTTATATACGTATTTATGTAGTGTAATAGATGAAGTTTTATGGAGATTTATGTTATATTATTATTACTGTTCCTTAGTAACTTGCCCAACACAGATGGACTATTGTAAAGTATTTATGTAGTGTAATAGTGGCCAATACTGTAAAGTATTATGTAAGACTGATGGAGTATTGTGGACTAAGTATTATGCAGAGTAACAGTGATCTCCTAAAGAGCACATGTGAAAAGCAGACACACAAAGGAAGGAGAGGAAGTGAGAGAGGGAGGAGAAGAGAGGAAGTGAGAGAGGGAGGAGAAGGGCTGGGGACAGAGGAAGAGAGGAAGAGAGAGAACAGAAGGAAAAATATGAAAGGCAGTGGAGGAGGGACAGAAGATCAGAGAGAGAGAGAGAGAAAGGGGGAGAGAGCGAGAGAGAGAAAAGAGAGAGAGAGAGCTGTTTAGTGTAAACAAAGGCTTCAGACCTGCAGGCTATAGCAGCAGATGCACCTGTCAGTGCTGCCATATGGTCTGTCTGAGAACACAGCTCTCTGGAGCAGGCTGGGGGTGAGGGGTGAGGGGTGGGGGGGTCAGGGGTGGGGGGTGAGGGGAACCCAGCTCTTCTCTTTCCCTTTCTCTCTCAGACACAGAGGCACATACACGTACGTACACAAATATATTCAATTCAATTCAATTCAGTTTATTCGCCAGACTCCACATAAACACAGTACAAACACACATCAAGACAGACCAGGCCAAGCAGACAGGACACAAAAGAAAAGAACAAGAACAAACAAACAAACAAACAAACAACAACAAAAAAAAAAAAAGGATTTAAAATATATACAGGCATTTAGTCCAGTGCGCCCTTAGCCTGGATGTATATCTTGTGCTACTCACAGTTGGATTTGAGAGAGCCACCATGATACTATTGGAGGAAGCATCCAGGCGCTGTGAGAATCTATACATTAGGTTTCTTAAAAGTGCATGAAGTGTGCTTACTCCTACAGATACAAACATCTGGCTAGCACTCCCTCCTCTAGGGACCTTCAGTAAAATTCTTAAAGCATCATTGTATGCTACTTGTAGCTTCTGCATGCTTGCCTTTTTGTAAGAAGCCCATAGGTGTGCAGTGTAGAGTGGTGTGCAGTATGCCTTAAACAGAGCCACCTTGACTTGGGTGGAGCAAAATGCAAATTTACGGGCTATAGTGTTTGCCTGTGCATACAATTTACAACACTGTCTGTATATGTCATCATCATCATTCATATCATCTGAAATACAGTGGCCTAGATATTTTATCTTTTTGCAGATCTCAAGGGAATTATTAGACAGCCTGAACACAGTGTTGGGCATACACATGATACGTGCACCAAATCTCACTAGCATACACTCATTAAGAGTGCACACACAAGACTCACAATGACATCTCCCCACCTGACACAAAACAAACACTCAGACAAAAACAAACAAACAAACAAACACACAAACAAAGAGGCCGCCATACTTCCCAAACTTCCTGTGCTGGAGTCAGGCCCGCTGTCCCCCACATCCTCGGGCCATGCGGCGGAGAGGAGGCCTCCACTGTCCACACACACACACACACACACACACAGAAAAGGCCTCCACTGTCCCTCCACACACACACGCGCACACACACACACAGACACACACACACATACACAGACACACTCACACACACACACGGGCCGTGCCGGCGGAGAGGAGAGAGGAGGCCCAGGAGCTTGATTACAGGCTGGCCCAGCAGCAGGCCCCATCTGTGGGCTCCCACTTCCACCCGCTCCTGCTCCGGCCCCACCGCACCGCCCCCCCCACCACCACCACCACCACCACCACCTGCATTCTCTCCTCGCTCCCCACCCTGTGTGTGTGTGTGTGTGTGTGTGTGTGTGTGTGTGTGCATGTGTGCTTCTCTAAATGCTTGTAATTCCCCAAAGTATGTTTCTCAGTTTGTATGTGTGTATGAGGTGAGCCTGAGTGCTTGTGAATGGCTGTGTGATTGTAAACATGTAATTGTATGCAAGTATGAATACAGTATGTGTTTAGGTCTTTGTATGTGTGTGTGTGTGTGTGTAAAGATAACTGACACTTTCCTTGTCTGATCAGAAACAGAGAGTGCTGAAGCGCACCACCAGCAGTCCTTGGCATGTCTATGTGTGTGTGTGTGTGTGTGTGTGTGTGTGTGTGTGTGTGTGTGTGTGTATGTATGTATGTAACTGCATGAGCACGAGTCTCTTTGTGTTGCTGTGCCTTTGTGAGAGAGCTACA
>CM059276.1:30956753-30959392 GCA_030347295.1 Setipinna tenuifilis
ATGGGTGTGGTGGTGGTACTGGTGTGTGTGTGTTGTAAATGTGTGTGAGTGTGTGTGTGTGTGTGTGTGGAAGGCTGAGGGGTATCAGTGTCAGGCGGAAGTATTCCTGTAATGTTGTGCCTCGATGGATTACCGTGCGGCATCAGCGGCGTCAGCTGATTAGTGGCCGGTCACCCCCACCTCTAGCCCCCACCCCCACCCCCACCCCCACCACCAACCCTATCCACACCCCCCAGCCCCCACCTCTACCCCCCACCCCCACCCCCACCCCAACCCCTACCCACACCTCTACCCCCCACCCCAACCCCACCCCAACCTCTACCCACACCCCCATCCCCACACCCACACCCACCACCAACCCCTATCCACACACCCCAACCGCAACCCTATCCACATCACCACCCCACCATCCACACACCCCAACACCAAGCCACCCCTACCCCCCCACCCCACCCCCTCCACACACCCCAACCCCAAGCCTGCACCCCCCCCCCCACCCCGTAGCGATGAGGGAAGGCCAGTGCTGGGAGGTGCCGTGAGGGTCAGCACTGGATATCTGTCCCCGGATACCTTACAGGCCACAAATGTGCCACTCTATTCCTGCACACATGAGCTCATGGGCCAGTCCTGGAGTAGGGAGACATCCCATCTACACTCACATACACACACACATACACACACACACACACACACACACACACACACACACACACACGCACACACACACGCACACACACAACAACCCCTCACAGACAGACATGCAGACCTGTCCATGTACACTTTCCACAGCACCTGGTAAAGACCCATAGGTATTGCATTTGACTGGATGCTGTGGAGAGGGAGTCAGTTTGGACCAGTTACAGAGGCCTACCAGTGGGCACATGGAGCAATGAAAGGAGGAAGTGGAGGAGGGGCACGACTGCTGATGAAGAGCACGGTTGCTGAGGAAGAGCACGGTTGCTGAGGAAGAGCACCAACGCTGATCAAACGCCTGCACTTGCTGTTGGACTTCTAGCGGACACACTCTGACCACATGTCACACGGCCTCCTCTTCCTCCCTTTCTCGTTTTACACCCCCTTCTTCTTCCTCCTCTTCCTCCCCAACCCTCCCTTTCTCTTCCTCCTTCTCTTCCTCCTCCCCCTCCTCCCCCCTCCTCCCCCTCCTCCCCCTCCTCTTTCCATCCAAATCATTATAATCAGATCTCAGGACATGGTCATGGCTGCCAAGTGGCAGGGGCTGGTCAGGCCAAGGAATGCGAACAATCTCAGCAAAGCCAAACAAACATGGAGTGCTCTGTTTGTGTGCTCAAGGAGCAGTGGAGTTGCTGGTCACTCTGTCACTCTTTTTCTCTCTCTCTCTCTCTCTCTCTCTCTCTCTCTCTCTCTCTCTCTCTCTTTCTCTCTCTCTCCCCCCCCTCCCTCCCTCCCCCTTCTCTCTCTCCTCCTCTCTCTCTCTCTCTCTCTCTCTCCCTCCCCCCCTCCCTCCCTCCCTTCCTCCTCTCTCTCTCTCTCTCTCTCTCTCCATCCCTCTTTCCCATTCTTGCTCTTTTTATCTCTCCTCTGCTGCTGTCCCTCAGGATACTCCAAAAGCACTCACACGCTGGCTGTTCTGGACAGGGGGTTCCTGGCACAAGGGCAAAAATGCTCACACACACACACGCACACACACACACACACACAACCAAAGCTCAGTTACTCAAGCTGGTGGCAAACAGGGAGAGAGGGAGAGAGAGAGAGGGAGAGAGAGAGAGAGAGAGAATGTGTGTGAGAGACAGAGAGAGAGCAAAAAGTACAACCACATTCCTTATCCATGACTATGTGTCTCGAGTGTCCATATCTTAAAGAGAGAGAGAATGTGTATGTGTGTGTGTGTATGTATCTGTATGTATGTGTACAGTATGCATGTGTGTGTCCATATCTTTTTAACTATTTAGGTGAGAAACAGACAGGGAAGTCTGAATAGAGGAGTGAGGCAGAGAGAGAAAGCAAGAGAAAACGCGAGAGAAGAAAAAGAGAATGTGTGTGTGTGTGTGTCTGTGTCTGTGTTGGTGTGAGAGAGTGGTGTATGTGTGTGCGTGTTGTGGGGGGGGTGACTGAATCCTTTCTGAAAGAGTCATAGGCCAGGTGCTAAGGCTGATTCATTGTGGTGGAGGCTATTGCAATACTTCACTATTCGCAGTCTTGCAGAAGCCATTAGTGCCAAATGTGCCATTCTAACAAGCTCATAAAGGCGATTATCAACATTTAATCAGATATCAGCACAGCATTGTAAAAACATTACCCCCCTGCCCCCCCTGCTTCCCTGCTACTCCTGCTGTATGCAGCTGCAGTATTCCCCAGTGTCTGGGGTCTGGGGGGGGTGGTAATAGAAGGCTCGCATAGCTCGGTCTGCACTATTGTCTGTCTGGCCAAGACACAATGAGACCCACCACCCTGCGTCATATCGGAGATGCTGAGAGTCCACACCGCTCCTCCGCTCCTCCACTCTCCTTTCCGTCTGACCCCCCCCACCCCCCGCCAAGCCCTCACCCCTCTTCCCTCACACCCCCCCCAACCCCTTACACTGTCCTCCGCTCTCCTCTCTGCCTTCCTCCGCTCTCCTCGACGATGACCCCCACCCCCCATCTGCCCCCCCACCC
>CM059276.1:30959492-30961992 GCA_030347295.1 Setipinna tenuifilis
GAGAGAGAGAGAGGGAGAGAGAGAGAGAGAGAGAATGTGTGTGAGAGACAGAGAGAGAGCAAAAAGTACAACCACATTCCTTATCCATGACTAGTGTGTCTCGAGTGTCCATATCTTAAGAGAGAGAGAGAATGTGTATGTGTGTGTGTGTGTATGTATCTGTATGTGTATGTGTACAGTATGCATGTGTGTGTGTCCATATCTTTTTAACTATTTAGGTGAGAAACAGACAGGGAAGTCTAGAATAGAGGGAGTGAGGCAGAGAGAGAAAGCAAGAGAAAACGCGAGAGAGAGAAAAAGAGAATGTGTGTGTGTGTGTGTGTCTGTGTCTGTGTTGGTGTGTGAGAGAGGGTGGTGTATGTGTGTGCGTGTGTGTGGGGGGGGGTGACTGAATCCTTTCTGAAAGAGTCATAGGCCAGGTGCTAAGGCTGATTCATTGTGGTGGAGGCTATTGCAATACTTCACTATTCGCAGTCTTGCAGAAGCCATTAGGTGCCAAATGTGCCATTCTAACAAGCTCATAAAGGCGGATTATCAACATTTAATCAGATATCAGCACAGCATTGTAAAAACATTACCCCCCTGCTCCCCCCTGCTTCCCTGCTACTCCTGCTGTATGCAGGCTGCAGTATTCCCCAGTGGTCTGGGGGTCTGGGGGGGGGTGGTAATAGAAGGCTCGCATAGCTCGGTCTGCACTATTGTCTGTCTGGCCAAGACACAATGGAGACCCACCACCCTGCGTCATATCGGAGATGCTGAGAGTCCACACCGCTCCTCCGCTCCTCCACTCTCCTTTCCGTCTGACCCCCCCCCACCCCCCGCCAAGCCCTCACCCCTCTTCCCTCACACCCCCCCAACCCCTTACACTGGTCCTCCGCTCTCCTCTCTGCCTGTCCTCCGCTCTCCTCGACGTATGACCCCCACCCCCCATCTGCCCCCCCACCCCCACTCGACACACTGACCCCCCCCCTCCCCAAGTCCTCACCCCCCCTCAACCCCTTACACTGGTCCTCCATTCTCCAATCTGCCTGTCCTCCACTCTCCTCGACGCATCGACCCCCCCCCTCCCCCCGCCTGCCCCCCCTCAACACACCGACCCCCCCTCAACACACCCCCACCCCCGCCGCGACTGTCTGACTCCGTGTTGCTGGCGCTGTGTGGCCATTGTGTGGTGCTTCCTGATAGGAGGTGCTGGGGGGACGCGGCCAGTCAACTGCAAAGGAATGCGGCCGGCCCTTCGGCCCTCTCTCACAAGTGCGGATGTTGCCCAGGACTCTGGTGGGCGCAATTCCTGCCATTTTTCAGCACAGTGTCTGAATGGGGGGGGCGGGTAGGAGTGGGAGTGGGTGTGCTTCCGGCTACATACACAGACATGCACACACGCACACACATTGGCAACACAATCACAATCACACACACACACACACGCACACACACACACACACACACACACACACACACACACACACACACACACACACACACACACACACACACACACAGACAGACACACACACACACAGGAAAACACTGACCCCAGAAGTGTGTTAAGCTGAGCCTAGGCTGCAGACACACTAGTGACACAGGAGGCCCTTTAAAGAGGGAGGAGGAGAGGGAGGAGGAGATAGAGGAGGAGATAGAGGAGGAGGCGGAGGAGGAGAGGGAGGAGGAGTGGGAGGAGGAGGAGGAGAGGGAGGAAGAGATGGAGGAGGAGAGGGAGGAGGAGATGGAGGAGGAGATGGAGAAGGAGACAGAGGAGGAAAGGGAGGAGGAGAGGGAGGAAGAGATGGAGGAGGAGAGGGAGGAGACACACTGTATGGAATGGCTTGGTCCCAGGCCAAAGAGGAGCATGCCAGAATGATGGAGCAACTCACCTTTTTATGACTGTAGATTAGCATCGGCCCTGGTGCACAGACAAGTATCTCTCAGTCTATTACTCAAATTCACCTGAACAGGGGAAGCAGGCCAGTGGTTTCTTGTGAATTGCTTATCTTGATTTCACATTCACACAGGACCAAAATGTCACAATAACCACAATTGCAGTTAGCATACCACAGAATCCTCCAGCATGCCCTCAACAAAGATGTCACAAGTCTTGGGAAAATTCTAAGGTAAAGCTGGTTGAGACCAACTAGCGCCTTTCCAGGAACTGACACCTAAGCAACCTTTGCAAGCTTCAGCTACCACCTGAAATGCCGCAACCACCCAGGAATGCTGCACATGGCCCAACACCGCTCTGGAATGCCTAGCCAATTAAAAACACAATGCGTCTTTCAGACCGTACAGGCCATAAAAATCAAACAGTGCTCATAAAAATCAAACTGTGATAATAAAAAAAATCAAACAGTGGTTATAAAAATCAGTGAAAAAAGGAAAGCATGCTGACAGAAGTGCCCTTTGCTGCGTCTCTGTGACGTGGGGAAAGGGATACTTCCTGTGGGGAAAGGGATACTTCCTGTGGGGAAAGGGATACTTCCTGTGCTGAGCCCTGAGTGCTGCC
>CM059276.1:30966992-30969492 GCA_030347295.1 Setipinna tenuifilis
TGATAGTCTGAATGCCCTTTAAATGTGGCCGAGAGCGGGAGCATGAGGAAGAGTCGGTGCGCACTCGTACGCGGTCGGGGCCAAGAAACAATCACGCCATTATAGGCCACATGCAGGGGCACGGTGACGCACCACTACAGGGCCACACACCTGACACATAAACATTACCTGCATGGTTTTTGGCTGACAGGTGGGGCTGTGACACGCGCTAGGTGTTTTTTACCCTGTGACCTTACGGAGGCAGGAGAAGAATGGGGCGATTGTGACACAGGGAAAAGTCCCATGGCAGTCAGTCTTTCCACCCGCCCTCTTTTCACCACATACCTGAGATGGCGGCGCGTTCCCCCCAGAGGCTGGGCTTGGGGGTGGGGGGGGGGTGGGGTGAGGAGGGAGGGGGGGGGGGGGGGGGGGGCAAAGGGAGAGGGAGAGGGGTGTCGGAGGGGGGGGGTGTCGGGGGGGGTGGGGGTGAAGGGAGGGGGGGGCGGAGGGAGAGGGAGAGACAGGCAGGCACATGGGGGGGGGGGGGGGGGTGTCAGAGGGGGGGTGGGGTGGAGGGAGAGGGAGGGGGCGGGGGGAGGGGGGGAGGGAGAGACAGGCAGACACATTGTTTACCACTTGCTTTCCGTTGGTCGCTTCAGGGCCACGGGTACATTTGTACAACAGTCTTTGCACTACCAACATTCCGCTGCTCAGAGGAGGGATATAAACACACACACATGCGCACACACATACACACACACATACACACACACACACACATACACACACACATACACACACACATACACACACACACACGCACGCACGCACGCACGCACGCACGCACGCACGCACGCACACACACACACGCACGCACACACACACACACACACATACAAACACACACACACACACACACACACACATACAAACACACACACACACGTACGCACACACACACACATACAAACACATGCATACTACACACACACACACACACACACACACACTTGCAAGAGGTCAAGACACTCATCTGAAGCTCTTTACCACGTCATGACTCTTTACGATGTCATGATCGATTCCCGAAGGCTGTTATCTGTGCATATTTTCAGGATTGTAAATAATCGCTGGTGTGTTTCTTTAAGTGGCGTGGCTGGCTCTATTATATATATCATGTGTATTTATGAACGTTGTGTAACATGCCTGGGATGCTTCGCATATCTTTCCCTCCTCTCCTTAAAAGGCTGGGGGGAGCCTGAGCATGCCTTGGCCAGGAGGAGGATGAGAAGAGCGGGGAGGATGGGGAGGAGAGCAAGGAGTTCACCATCCACCCTGTGGTCAAAGGTTCAAGCGGCTTCCAGGAACGCGAATGTTTTTGTACCTCAAGGTTCTGACAAACAGCTAATCAGTGTACATTTTTGAGTGAGTCAGATAGACAAAGTTCATCCTCATCCCAATCCCTGTCTATGCCTCACCCCAATCTCTATCTATGCCTCACCCCAATCTTTATCTATGCCTAATCTCAATCTTTATCTATGCCTCATCCCAATCCCTGTCTATGGGTAATCCCAATCCCTGTCTATGCCTTTGCTGTTTCTTCTTGTCTCCTGTCCTTCCTTTTTGTCCTCCTCACCTCTGACTTTACATCACACTATCCCTTTGTCTCTCCTTTAGTGGGCTCCCTTCTGCCTTTGCCTCTTAAAGGTGGCATAGAGAAAGATTTAAAAGAGAGAGAGAGAGAGAAAGACGGAGACAATTCAGAGACGGAAGAGAGGGAGATAGGGGTGCTGGGATAGGGGTGTGTGACCCATGCTCCCTCATCACAGGCCTTTTGCAAACACCCCCCCCCCCCCCAACTGCACAAACATCTCCAAGGCAGCCCGGGACTACAGCAGCAAGCCTTTCCATAGCACCACCACTACAGCAAGCCTTTCATATAGCACCACCACTACAGCAAGCCTTTCTTATAGCACCATCACTACAGCAAGCCTTTCTTACAGCACCATCACTACAGCAAGCCTTTCCCACAGGACCACCACTACAGCAAGCCTTTCATATAGCACCATCACTACAGCAAGCCTTTCATATAGCACCATCACTACAGCAAGCCTTTTTTACAGCGCCATCACTACAGCAAGCCTTTCTTACAGCACCATCACTACAGCAAGCCTTTCATATAGCACCATCTGTGATGTCCAATTTCAAATTCAAACAGACCTTGTGATTTTCTTTGACAAGATTTTCTTTCCAGTAAATAAATGTGTACCTTTTCAGACGAATGGTGGAGGGATGGATGGATGGATGGATGGATGGATGGATGGATGGATGGATGGATGGATGTATGGATGGCAGGCAGAAAGGTAGGCTGGTAAGCAGGCAAGCAGGCAAGCAGGCAGGCAGGTAAGCAGAGGTAGCAGGCCGGGTTAGCAGGATGGGATAGAAGGATGGGTTTTGCATGCAAACAATAGGTCCTGAACTTCCAAACTTAAAATAATGCTTTCAAATTGACTTCAAAGTCTTC
>CM059276.1:30974492-30981992 GCA_030347295.1 Setipinna tenuifilis
AATACAGATCTCACACACACACACACACACACACACACACATATATACACACACACACAAACACATACTCACACATGCCACACACAAACACATACTCACACATGCCACACACACACACACACACACACACACACCTATTGTCTGGTGTCCTGGAGAGATGCTGAATTCCACACATTCCCTGGTCAGTCCCCGCGGAGGATCTCTGAGAGGCGACACACACTCATTTCCTGTTCCCGAAAGGCCACTGGGCTAGGAGTGTGTGTGTGTGTGTGTGTGTGTGTGTGTGACCCCAGCATGAGTGGCCTCACCGCATGACCCCTGCTGACCTGCGGAGCGTGTGTGTGCGCATGCGTCTGTGTGTGCATGCGTCTGTGTGTGTGTGTGTGCGTGTGTATATGTATGTGTGTGTGCGTGTGTGTGCATGCGTGTGTGTGTGTGCATGCGTGTGTGTGTGTGACCCCTCCCTGCGTGACCCCTGCGGAGAGTCTACAGATTGAGAATTTAGTGCGTTTGGGGGATGGGGGGGTCATCATTTTTCAGACAGGACGAAGGTTCATCCCTACAGAGATAATTAGTCACAACCAGCACATTCCTCAGCAGCGAGTCAATCCATCTCAGTTGCCTTCAAACAGGACAGGGAATTACCCATGCTGCTTTGCAAGGTCACATTACTGAGCGGCTCCCTGCGTTCGCCCTTGGGCCACTTCTCCTTCCTGCGCCACTAATTTGGGGAATGGCTTTGTGACCCACACTCAACCCGCACTTAAATCATCATAAGGCCGGAGGAATTAGGCCCAGGCTATGGGTAGACTAGTAGAGACACACACACACACACACACACACACACACACACTTTAGTTGATCACAAATGTCAGAGGAATTAAGCACAGGCATGTGTAAACTAGTAGAGACAGGCATGGGTAAACTAGTAGGCACACACACACACACACACACACACACACACACACACACACACACACACACACACACACACACACACACACACACGTCAGTTGGTCACAAATCTCAGAGGAATTAAGCCCAGGGTACATTAGTAGAGACACAGGCATGGGTAAACTAGTAGAGACACAGGCATGGGTAAACTAGTAGACACAGGCATGGGTAAACTAGTAGGCACACACACACACACACACACATACACACACACACACACACACACACACGTCAGTTGGTCACAAATGTCAGAGGAATTAAGCCCAGGGTACATTAGTAGACACAGGCATGGGTAAACTAGTAGAGACACAGGCATGGGTATATTAGAAGGCACAGGCATGGGTAAACTAGTAGAGACATAAGCACAGGCATGGGTAAACTAGTAGAGACATAAGCACAGGCATGGGTAAACTAGTAGAGACATAAGCACAGGCATGGGTAAACTAGTAGAGACACAGGCATGGGTAAACTAGTAGACACAGGCATGGGTAAACTAGTAGAGAGAGACACACACACACACACACACACACACACACAGGCATGGGTTAACTAGTAGAGACACAGGCATGGGTAAACTAGTAGAGAGAGACACACCCACACACACACACACACACACACACAGGCATGGGTAAACTAGTAGACACAGGCATGGGTAAACTAGTAGAGACACAGGCATGGGTAAACTAGTAGAGACATAAACTCCAGTTGGTCACAGATGTCAGAGGTCTTGCGTCTCTCTCGCTTGCGTTCTACCGTTATTTATTGCCATCCTCCACATGTTAGGAATTTTACCTCAGGCTGTTTTAGGGATTTTACTGAACAGTTTTTTTCCTGGCTGCACAAAGCCTGGGGTTTTGGGAATACAGGAAGGAGAGACGTAAGAGTGAGACGTCATTTTCCTTGTGTCATATAGGTGTGTTTTGTCTTTTACCTTTTGACGTTAGAAACTGCAACTGCACAGCTTCTCTGAAATGGGCGTTCATCTTAACAGCCTCCTGTGTCAGAATGATGGGGAATGTTTGTCATGTTGGGGAAATAGCTGAGTAGAATATGGCTGTAAAATACTCATGTGCAGAGCCTAGAGTTTATATGCAAGTTTATATTTTGTAGGTCCAAAGTTTGGGCAGAGGGTGGAATAAATCATATATCTAAAAAATAATGACCGCCAGTTTGGCGTCAAAGTCTTTTGAAGTGTGTCAGTGTGGAACAAAAGCAGACATAAAAGAAAAGTCAGGAAACTCGGTGACTGATCTTTAATTGAGCAGAACAAACACACCAATCCATTTCCTCTTGAAAGCCCCAGTCAGTCTAACTGAACCGAGTTTTCAGCCCAAAGCTCTAAAAACAGCAACTGCAGGGGAAAAAGCCTGCAGCCTCACATCTTAAGAGCAGAGTAGAGGGGAGTGAGTGAGAGCAGACAGTTGGCTAGCAAAGTCTGTGAAACGTATTTGAGGAATCACAAAGATTTACGAGTCTGGGGGGGTTGGGGGCTCTGAGAGGCTCTCACCACAGGTGACGACACTGCTCCCTCTGATCTTCCCCGCGACTCTGACAACTTTATGACGGCCATAATGGCCACCGCACCGCAATTTGCCCAAAATGGAGGCGAGCGGCAAATTGGTGGGGAATCACTGGTATGCTTTGTTACACTCCACTGGTCAAGGGGAATACACCAGGGAAACACCATGGGGCAGAGACAAGAGAGATGGTGTGTGTGTGTGTGTGTCTGTGTGTTGGGGGTGCATTGTTGGTGAAACAGACTCAGAATTAGACAAAGTAGAGCTGAGCTGTGGATATCAGCTAATAAATGATAATATACTGTATACACACATGTATCTGCAGCAGTAACACAGGACACAGCTGAGCATATCAGGCCCATGAGCACATGTAGTGGATGAGCCAGCACGTGTGACAGGCCTAATGGTAGCCATCTTTGGGCCGCTATAAGGAGTTAAATAAAACAAGAGGGCTGCAAAGGACTGCCACATAGTAAAACTGGGGCTTCTTTGAAGGGGTCATTGCATTGTTTTTCCATTACCTTTGTGGTGTTCTCTAGTATTAATGAATGCTTTAGAGCTTCTGTTTCAAGCTGTTCTAGTTTGGGAGAAGAGGTGCGTGGGGACAATGACAGGATTTCGGCTATGCTAGTCACAGGCTACCATCATTCAAAGCCTATTCAGTATGATTTGGCTTTTTCTAATTCACAAACGTATGTCACTTTGGGTGCCCTTTTCTAATCCACTCGTTATTCTCTCTATTTTCTTTCATTGACTGATGGAGGCAATGGGGGTAAAAAAACATTTTCACATGCAGCATGCATATGCAACTCAGAGTGACCTATCGTATCTCAAAAACAACAAGCACTAAACGGTTTCTTGTGAAATGACACCTTTAAAGGACTGCTGTGCGTAGTGAAAGTGGGGCTGATTCTCAGTGAAAGGCATGTGGTGTATTTTCTCCAGAAGAGCCGTACCCATTGCCAGGCTTGCTCAATGCTAGCCCATGTGGCCTGAGGGCCAGGCTTGCTCAATGCTAGCCCATGTGGCCTGGGGGCCAGGCTTGCTCAATGCTAGCCCATGTGGCCTCAGGGCTGAGGGCTGGGGGCTGAGGCAGGCTGGGGCTGATGGTGTCGTCAATCCTTCAGTGTGACTCATGGCGAACGCACACAGCTGAACTCACACACACACACACACACACACACAGCATAGAGGAGCGCCGCTAAGCTCGTGTGCTAAAGTCATCTCCAGCACAACACAACAGCTGGCCTCTGCCGTTCGTCCAGCCAGGCCACTCAGCCTGAATCACAGCCATCGCAGGGGGGGATGTGGGGGAGACACACACACACACACACACACACACACAAACACACACACACACACATTCATCTTCTGGCCACTCATCTTCTGCTTTTCCGCCTTTTTTCTCTCAGCAAGAAAAAAAGACTCAATAATCAAAACATGCCTCGGCGTTGACGTCACTCTGCGCCAAAGAATGTAAACTTTGGGCCTTTGCCTAAATCCCTGGATGTCAGCGTTGAGACAGATTGTGCCACGATACGATACGCACCCGTCCCCTCTCGATACACACCCGTCCCCTCTCGATACACACCCGTCCCCTCTCGATACACACCCGTCCCCTCCGTCCCCTCCTCTCTGGCCCTCAGAACACCACACTAGCTCTCTTCCCATCACATTCCTCCACACAATGCCACTTCCCCTCGCTCCCCCACGCAGAAAACAGAACAAATAAATGGGAACGCTGCTAAAATAAGAGAACAAAACAGCAGTGGGGCTGGAGAGAGAGACCCAAACGGGTCAGAGCGTGGAGCGGTGAGGAGGGGGGGAGTGGAGAGCGGTGGGGTGGGGGTGGGGCGGGGGGGCGGTGAGGAGGGGGGGAGTGGAGAGCGGTGAGGAGGGGGGGGGGGGGGCGGAGTCCGTGGCCACTGGAGTGGTTGCGCAACACTGGGGGGGGGGGGGGGGGGGGGGGGAGAGACACTATGCTGGGTTGTGTGAGGCTAATTTGACCCATTAATCAACAGGCCACAGAGATCCCATAACACACCGAGAGGGAAAAGCCAAATAGCGCTTAAAAGAGGAGAAAAGCAAAAACAGCCTCCTTCTGTGTGGAGGAGAGGGGGGGTTGGAGTGCTCTTGGCCTGTTAACTATTAAGCAGGAATTTGTGGCGCAAGGATTCTGGAATGAAGAACATCCCCTCAACCCCCCCACCCCCTGCTTAGAATCTCTCACACACACACACACACACACACACACACACACACCTCTATAAAAAAGTGTACGCATGGGCCAAGTGGCTCCACAACATGTACCTATTGAGTCATTTAGCAAATATTTCCCCCCTAAAACCTTAAGCCACACACACACACACACACACACACACACACACACACACATAAACCTTAAGCCATGTTTGCCAACACTAGGAACTATTTTTCGACACTTGCTGAATCTGTCAGGCCAAATCCTCTGAAGCAAGACCCCAAGCGCCTTCCTGGCCCACTGCCATTCTCCCCGACCCTCTGCTCTCACACACACACCCTCTGCTGTCACACACAGGCCCAGAAGGACCAGCAGATCAAAACAATGTGCAATACCTGCCTTGTGGTGCAATATTATTATTATTCACAGCCTCCGTACATCGCCCTTTTACCTTTTACTGTTTATTATTCATTAAGCCCTTGTGTATACTCCCTTTACTATGTATTATTCATTAAGCCCTTGTGTATACTCCCTTTGCTTTGTTTCTACAATGCTTCCTCGCTTAACACTTTCACACTTGACCCTGTGACACTTGTTACCTTGCACCTGTGTGGCATTGCCGTCTAATGCCGTCATGCAGGCTTGGAGTCAGATGTCTGAGGGCTTGGGAGGGAGCTGGGGCCTGTAACCCCAGGGCAGCTGGCCCTCTCTAGGGGAATTAATTCACAAATGCCTGTGTTCTGTTGCCCCCTGAGTGAAACAATGTACAGTATGGATCCGCGCCCCCCCTTCCCGCTCCCCCCCCCCCCGTCCCCGTGCAGGAATGTTAATTAGGGGTGTGTGCGCTCAGCCACGCGGGTTACACCACTGGCACGGCCACCACGCCACAAGCGCGACACACTTCCAAGAAAGAGCAGGAAGGAATGAGTGGATGATTAATGCTTCACGGAGGAGAAGAAGTGACCCCACCTCGTCTGAAAACAGAGCGATGCCACACGTCGTAGTGGAGGCGAGCGACGGTGCCCTGTGGCAGTTACGTAACCTGGAGGAGGAGGGCGAGGATCGAGAGGAAGGATCAATGGGGAGGATCGAAGACAGGCAGCATGAGCATGCTAGCTGAGTTAGCGACAGCAGCACGTCGATCACAGTGCAACTGCAGCACAGGCATGCTAGTGACGGTAGCATATTGATCACCACACAACTCCAATCTAATTAAGGGCATTCCAAATGGCTGAGCTCATTTTGCTGTCGAAGAGGGAGCAGGCTTTACATAACACAGCCCCCACCAACACGCCCGACACAAAGGGACCAGTTTGACTGGTGCTTGGCTGTATCAATGAGCTATACACCATGGGCACTATAGTCATGGGCTTACACCATGGGCACTTTCTAGGCCAACACAGAAAAGCAGAACAGGAGCCCATGTGCAGTGGCAGGGTGTTGACAGGAGCATACTGCCACATATCCTGTATGTGGCACTATAAAAAGAAATACTCGCTTTGGTAAACTCTGTACCACTGACCATGAGGGCGTAATGACCCCAAGGGGAAACTGGGAACATTCAGTGGCTCCACATTATCTTTTCTTCATTATTTCTATTTTTACAGCACACTTATTTTTAAACTGTGTATTGTGGGCTCTGTAGGCCATTGGATTGTTTCTGCAGCCTGTGTGAGCTGTGCTATTGATCCCTGTGCTCCACATCAGCTCTCCGTGCTCTCTGCCTCTCATGCAGCCAACAGTGACGGAGAAAAGCCTCCCAATCTCCCCGCTCTCTGTGTCACGGCGTGACCTTCCCGGCTCGATAAGGACATTGCGTGGGATGTTGATTGTGATAATTCCTGTTTGCGGTCTGATGGGAAGAGCTCGGCGATGACAAAGGCTCCAAACAGGAAGGTCTCTCCGTGGCAGGCAGGGAGGGGGGGGGGGGGGGGCTCAAGCAAGGCTGGGTGACGGTGGGGTGGTGGTGGTGGGGGGGGGTGGTTCAGGCGACCTTGTGATCCTAACCGTGTTATGTTCCAGATGTGTGTGTGTGTGTGTGTGTTATGTTCCAGATGTTTATCCCAAAGTCATTTAAACATTACTCACAGGCGCCAAAATAATTTAATCTACCCCCCTTTCACCCTCTCCTTTCTGACGGTGAGCATGAAGGGTCATGTTAAGGACCAGCCGAATACTGTGTGTGTGTGTGTGTGTGTGTGTGTGTGTGTGTGTGCGCTATGGCTGTATAGGACTGCAGGGATGTAAGAGGTAGGTGTGTGTGTGTGTGGAGTGTGTGTGTGTGTATGGCTGTATAGGACTGCAGGGATGTAAGAGGTAGGTGTGTGTGTGTGTGTGTGCGCTATGGCTGTATAGGACTGCAGGGATGTAAGAGGTAGGTGTGTGTGTGTGTGGAGTGTGTGTGTGTGTATGGCTGTATAGGACTGCAGGGATGTAAGAGGTAGGTGTGTGTGTGTGTGGAGTGTGTGTGTGTGTATGGCTGTATAGGACTGCAGGGATGTAAGAGGTAGGTGTGTGTGTGTGTGTGTGTGTGTGTGTAAGAGGTAGGTGTGGTCTACTGGGGACAAAGCAATCACTGACGCCAGGAAAGGCACCATGGGCGTACTTATGTCTATGTGTGTGTAGGTGTGTGTGTGTGTGTGTGTGTGTGAGAGAGAGAGTGTGTATGTGTGTGTTTGTGTGTGTGTGAGCAAGAGAGAGTGAGTGTGTGAGTGTGTGTGTGTGTGTGTGTGTGTAGATTTAGAGTGGGTCATCAGTAACTAGACCAAAGTCCTGTTTCTGGCAGCAGTTCAGAGTCTTCCACCCCCCCCCCCACCCAACTCTTCCTAC
>CM059276.1:30984492-30994492 GCA_030347295.1 Setipinna tenuifilis
CCCACCCACACACACACACACACACACCAGCCCCCCCCCTTTGGAGCGGCCGCCATGAGCTGATGGGCGAGATTGGAGGGCCGTTTGTTAGCACATACCTGAGATGCTGGCTGTGTGTGGAGCATGCTGTTTGTGTGTGTGTGTGTGTACGCTGCTGGCTGTGTCCGTATCAGGATGAGGGGGGGGGTGCTATTTATATCTCTTTAAAGGGGCCGTGTTTCAGCTCCCATTTACGCCCATTAGTGTCTGAGCTGGGTCTGGGTCTGGGTCTGAGACGGTCAGACAATCAGGCCCGCTGCTCGGACCCCTCACACACACCTCACGTGTATTCAGTTACGCAGCCACACTTTTGAGTCATTTCTGCCCCCACACTTTTCTGCACCCATTTGGAGCATGCTGTGTGTGTGTGTGTGTGTGTGTGTGTGTGTGTGTGTGTACGCTCCAGGTTGAACCAGACACTCGTAAATACATTCCTCCCATTTTAAGACGGTTTTCTGAGTAAGTGAGGGAGGCCAGCTATGTGCCCAGTGTGGCTTTCTTCTCTTGCGCAACGCCCCACACCACCAGAACACACACCAGCTCTGCCTCACCAGCACATGCTCTTCAGCATGGGTGCATGTTTGTGTGAGTGTGGGCCTGTGTGGTGTGTGTGTGTGTATGTATGTTGTGTGTGTGTGTGTGTGTGTGGGCCTGTGTGGTGCATGTTTGTGTGTGTGTGGGCCTGTGTGGTGTATGTTGTGTGTGAGTGTGGGCCTGTGTGGTGTGTGTGTGTGTGAGTGTGGGCCTGTGTGGTGTGTGTGTGTGTATGTTGTGTGTGTGTGTGGGCCTGTGTGGTGTATGTATGCGTGTGTCAGTGTGTGTGCGTGCCTGTGTGCTGTATGTTGTGTGGTGTATGTGTGTGTGTGTGTGGGCCTGTGTGGTGTATGTATGCGTGTGTCAGCGTGTGTGTGTGTGCGCGCCTGTGCGGTGTATGTTGTGTGTTTGTGTGCCTGTGAGTGCATAAGTGCAGATAGCAGGCTGTTGATCTTGGCAGTGTGCTGGGCTGACTGCTGGAGTTCACGTAGGCCGAGGAAGGGAGGGGACACTCTCGCTCTGATTGGATGGCGCCATGGGCCCCTCGTGGTCACTCTGTCGCAGGGCAGTTTGGTGTGTGTGTGTGTGCGAGTGTGTGTGTGTGAGAGAGTGAGTGAATGTGAGTGTGTGTGTGAGAGAGAGAGAGTGAGTGAATCTGTGTATGTGTGTGTCTTTCATGATGGATGGGTGTCACCAAGGATCACCTTCCCATCACCCCACCAGTCAGTCAAACACACCCAGATAAGCTGGCCTGTGAAGCAGCCATGTAATGCTGGAGGGGCAGCTGCTGAGTGTGTCTGTGTCAGGGCCTGGGGCTTGGTTCGGGGCCTACTGGGAGAGGCCAGACTGGGGACAAGGAGTCCCCATCCAGCACGTGTGCCACTCACACACAAGGGGGACTGAGGTGACCCATAAATGACAGCCAGAGAACAATCACCTGTACCACAACAACCACAGGAGAACACATCAACTCACCTGTACCACCACAACCACAGGAGAACACATCAACTCACCTGTACCACAACAACCACAGGAGAACACATCAACTCACCTGTACCACAACAACCACCTGCCAACACATCGACTGAGCTGCATAATGGCATCTGATCTGGCTCATATTCTCCCATTCAAGAGTAAATGCTTCAGTGTTGTTCTGCTCTTATACTGCAAAATGCTTCAGTTATTATATACAGTCTATGGTTATTACCAACACATGGGTGCTCCTGCGCCGGCAGAATCCAAACAGAGCAGACATGATTACCTAATCAAGTAGCTGTAGAATCCTACTATACATACATACATACATACATACACACACACACACACACACACACACACACACACACACACACACGTGTGCAGTGCAGTCACCCAGAGCTGAGGAGCCCCAGGCTGGAGCCCTGGCAGGGCTGCTAAGAGAATGACACGTGTGCCATTTTAGGTCCTGGGTGGGATGGGGGGGTGTGTTGGGGGGGGCACAGGAGGAGAAATAATTAGATGAAACGCCATCACGGCGGACCCCATAGCTGACAGGAACATAGCGGGCATTGCTTGGCCGAGTGCTTCACAAGTCACGTCCATCAGCAGCTCCCAATGCTGGCTGACTAGGATTCTTCACTCTGAGGAGGAGGTGGGGGTGGAGGTGGGGAGGTAGGGGTAGGGGTAGGGGTTGGGGTTGGGGTGAGATAAGAGCACAGCACAGTGCCCTCTGGTGGTGGCTTAAGGTAGGGTAGTCTGCATGTAATATGGCCTCTCATAGGCCTGATGATCACAGTGATACAGACAGACAGACAAAGCTCTTATAAACCAAGTGCACACTACAGGAGATAAAGATAAAGCAATAGGTAAGGGATTTGGTGCATGATCTCTGATATTCAGACTGCAGGTCCTGAGTGGTCTGGGGTTTATATGGACTGAGGTGTTACTAGCCTATCAAAAGGCTGATGTCAAACACAGATAAAACAATTGGTTTAATAGCTGGAGCATCAAATTACTTTTAAAAAAAATAAGATTTCTAAGTGAAGGTGTGTTTTGATCCTATTTCTGCTGTACAGCCACCGTGCCAAAAACCTGTGTTGCCTCAGGGGTAAAGAAATCCATAAATAAGAAAAAAATGTTTCTCTCCCGCTCAGGAGAGTAAACTTCCACGTTGCCAAATTCCTCAGCTCTGTTTGTTGGGCCTCGCAGCGCTGGTAACCATGGAGACCAAATACCGATCACAAAACCGCTGGACTGGGGCCTGGTTAAACATATTTCCAGCAGTCAGTAAGAGAGAGGGAGGGAGGGAGGGAGGGAGGGAGAGAGAGAGAGAGAGAGAGAGAGAGAGATTGAGGGAGAGAGAGAGAGGGGGGGGGGGAGAGGGATAGGGAGAGATAGAGATAGAGAGAGAGAATGCACATCTACATTAATCCCTCTGTACTGTTATGTGAGAATGTGTGTGTGTGTGTGTGAGAGAGAGGCAGCGAGAGAGAATCTGTGCAAATGAGGGGACAGCGAAGGGAACCAAAACACACATATTAGGAAAAAAATGTCAAAAATGAAAACTTTTCCCTCGGGCCTCACTGTGTGTCAATGTGTGTGTGTGTGTGTGTGTGTGTGTGTGTGGGGGGGGGGTGTACAGAGGGGGTAGAGTAGGGTTGACTACCCCCCCACCCCAACATCAGGCTGTGAGGAAAATATGAGCCCCCCCCACCCCTGCCACACACACACACACACACACACACACACACACACACACCCCACCCCACCCGCGTCAGGTCAGTAATTACATTTGGCCGTTCCCTCCGCCTCTCCAGCCCTGCGTCCCACATGGATAACATTAACATTCCGCAAGTGCTCTGACAAACTCCAGCGTGTGTGTGTGTGTGTATGTGGGTAAGCATGTGTGTGTGTGTGTGTGTGTGTGTGTGTATGTCGGTAAGCATGTGGATGTGTGTGTATGTATGTGGGTAAGCATGTGTGTTTGT
Organism: Setipinna tenuifilis; assembly: GCA_030347295.1. Classification (NCBI taxonomy): domain Eukaryota; kingdom Metazoa; phylum Chordata; class Actinopteri; order Clupeiformes; family Engraulidae; genus Setipinna; species Setipinna tenuifilis. The sequence continues at coordinate 30,988,032 of CM059276.1, forward strand.
GTGTGTGTGCGTGTGTGTGTGTGTGACATGATGGTGCTGGCAGTACATGTGCATTCCTGATCCAAACGTTTGGAGCAGCAGCAGGAGGCCAGTTTGACGGGGGCTCGAGAGGGGTGGCACACACTGTGTGTGTGTGTGTGTGTGTGTGCGGCAGTTCTAGCTGTGTTTTGAGCCTAAAGCTGGAAAAAAACACCCACAACATACAAAAGGGTTGGGGGGAGGGCCAAGATCTTTCCTCTGTCATGACCTGCTCCAGCCAGGCTAAGTGAACTCAATCAGCAATCACCAACACAACCATCATCTCTTACCCATCTCTCCATCTCTCTTATCCGCTCTCTCTTTCAGGGCAGTCTGCGTTTCTGACCACACACACACACACACACACGCGCACACACACACACACACACACACACACACACACAGGGCTTTTCTGTGTGGAATGCCACCCCATGCTGAGTGGTCCCCACTGTGGGCTTCCCAAAGCCTGACTGCTCCGCTGACCCTGGGAATGCCACCGCACCGGTCAAGCCGTGCGTGAATGTGACCGACACACTGCACACACACACCACACACACACACACACACATGCACACCCACACCAGCCACAGAGCTACCGTACAGCATGATTGACGAACACACACACACACACACACCCACCGTACAGCATGACTGAGGAACACACACACACACACACACACACACACACACACACACACAGCCACCGTACAGCATGACTGAGGAACACACACACACACACAGCCACAGTACAGTATGACTGAGGAACACACACAGACACACACACACCAGCCACAGAGCCACCGTGCAGCACAAACACACACAAACACAACTTAGCCACAGAGCCACTGTACAGCACTACTGAGGAACACACACACACACACACACACACACACACACACACACACACACACACACACACAGAGCCACTATACAGCATGACACACACACACACACACAGAGCCACTATACAGCATGACACACACACACACACACACACACACACACACACACACACACACACCAGCCACAGAGCCACCGTACAGCACAGCTGAGGAACACACACACACACACACACACACACACACACACACACACACACACACAGAGCCACTATACAGCATGACACACACACACACACACACACACACACACACACACACACACACACACACACACACACACACCAGCCACAGAGCCACCGTACAGCACAGCTGAGGAACACACACGGAAAACTATGAAAACAAAAGCACATTTAATACTTCATTTAAAAAAAAATCACACACACACAGCAGTTACTTTTTTGACTATGATGTCCACATGTTCACAACAAACAACAAACATTTCAGATCACAAACAAAACCAGGAAGATAAATAGAAGGTGGCACAAAGACCAGATGCTTGTTTTTGGTGTTTATAAAAACAGCAGGAGACAGGAGACTAAAAGTGCTGGATGCATAAGGACGCACGGTAGCTAAGGACACGCTAAGGACACACGCTAAGGACACACGCTAAGGACACTTCTGGCTGAGAGAGCAGAGCTGAAAATACACAGGTGGTGTGTATGCGTGCACACACACACACACACACTTAATTTTCTTGGCGGAGTGTTAAGCCATCAGATTACAGGTATGCATGTATTCATGGACTGGCTGTTTTGCATGTCAGCCTGATACACGTGTGTATTACAACACTTTGGCGAATGTGTGTATGTGTGTGTGTATGCGTGTGAGTGTACACCTGTGAAATCTACTGATTGTCCCCTGTGATTTGAGGGCTCCAAAAGGCCCCTTCCTCTTCCCCACATTCCTCCTCATTCCTCCTGGAGTCTCTCTGGAGATGCTGGACAAGCCGCCCTGACTACACTCGTCTGTATCAGACTCGCCTTAGTGTGGACAGCTGGAGCACGCTTACAGTAGCTCACACTCACTCACTCACTCACTCACTCACTCACTCACTCACTCACTCACTCACACACTCACTCACACACTCACTCACTCACACACTCACACACACACACACACACACACACACACACACACACACACACACACACACACCAGCTGCCACCAACACCCTTCATTCAATTTTCAATTCTACGGCTCAGGCATTAGTTATGTGCAATGACTGCTTTGAACACAAGCACACAGGCATGGCGTCTCTGGTGAATGGTGTTTAGTTAAATGGTTGGGTAAGGCAGCCAGCTCCAGTCTTTGGCACTGCTGTCTGCTCGGACAGGATGGTGGCGGAAGGCAAGGCACCAGCTGGGACAGAGGTGGTGGAAAGCAGGACCTCTGCCAGTGTGTGTGTGTGTGTGTGTGTGTGTGTGTCTGTGTGTATATGTATGTATATGTGTGTGCGTTTGTGCGTGAATAAGTGTGTACAAGTGTATTTGTGATGGGTGTGTGTAAGTGTGTATAAGTATGTGTCCGGTAAGTGTGTACAGGTGTGTGTGATGTGTGTGTGTGTGTATATAAAAGTGTACAAGTATGTGTGTATGAGTGTGTGTGGTGTGTGTGTTTTCATGGCCCACTGTTGGTGTGTTTGGCTGCCCCAGCGCCCGTCCCTGTGGCGGTCCCCGTGCCCCTGTCCAGGTACTTGTGGAGGGTGTGTGCTGTGCCCTGCACCATGCCCTGGATGTGGGCATCTAGCCGCTGCAGCAGCTCCTGAGACCGCACTGCCTCCTCCTCCAGGAAGCGCCCCGCCAGAGAGCCATCGGGGGAGTCCACACCACGCTCCTGCACACACACACACACGCACGCACGCACGCACGCACGCACGCACGCACGCACGCACGCACGCACGCACACATACACACGCACACACACACGCGCGCACGCACGCACACACAGATGCACGCACACACACACACACACACACACACACACACACACACACAGATGCACACAGACACACAGGGGAGGAGGAAACCACAGACAAGAGGGAAAGAGAATGGACATCAGCAGATAACCAACAACGCAAAAAGAGGAGCAAAATTCATAAGACAAACAGTTTCACTGGGATCAGCCAAGAAATGGTGACTCTATGCATCTGGGAGATATACTTCACTTAGTTTTGTACAGAGGGTCTGGCTGTATTGTATTGAGAATCGTTTTTCTTCCTGGAGATGTAGACTCTTGGATTTACCCAAACATTAACGTGAAGGAAGTTACGAAGCTTTCCAGTAGACCTGTTAAATAGACAACAACTAACACTAACTATAGATAACAACTAACACTTAACACTTGCTCTGTGGACTGGCTAGGAAGGATTCTGCCTACAATCCATTTCACCAGCGCCAGGCCCTCTGTACAAACCGAAGTGAAGTATGCTACGAGGGGCAGGTTCACCAGGCTAGGGGTGTGAGACAGTGCTTCATGTGTGCATGTGGTTTGGGCCACGCCAGAGCAGTCCAGCATTCCTCACCAGGGGCAGGAAATCCTCGGCCGTGCTGGAGCCCTGCGCCTCCTCCCCATTGGTCACGCCACCCAGCACGCCGGCCAGGCGCCGGGCCCTCAACGCCGAGGAGGAGGAGGAGGAGGAGCAGGAGGAGGAGGAGTGGGAGTCAGCCGAGGGGGCGGGGGAGGGCGAGCGGCCGTGGTGGTGGGTGTGGGCGTCTCCTGGGAGACCGTTGGCGGTGGCGGCGGGCGTCTGAGAGGGGGGGGTGGGTCGGGAGTTCTGGGGGGCGAGCGAGACCGACTCCACCTGCCGGCGCAGCCTCTGGATCTCCTCCTCGTAGCGCACAGAGCTCTCACGGAGGCGCGTCTCCATGGCGACCAGCTCCTCCTGGTGCCTCCGCTGCGTCTCCTCGTCGCTCCTGATGGACACAGAGGAGGTGACACCGTGGCAACACAGCAGTGACACTTCAAGTGTAAGAAAAAAACCTTGAAATAGATTTTATGAAAACAAGTGTTGCAACCATGACATGGAGATAAAAAAGACACTTATTGTATCTACTAAACATAGTGTAGAGTAAAAATATGTCGACCCATGATTTTAGCTTGGTGTAATTTTTGTTAAGCTCCAACACTGCACTGAAATGACCAGAAGTTGACATGGCCCTATGTTGGCCACCAGGCTGTGCTGTTCTCTGATAGAGTATTTATGTTACAATGGTGCCCCCTGGTGTCCCTTCTTACATCCTGCAGCTACAGCAGCTCACTACATTACAACTCACACAAACTTTTTACTTAATTATCATAACATTAATTGTTAACATAAAAAATTAAACAAAGGTATGTGTGTGTGTGTGTGTGTGTGTGTGTACCTGTGGTGTGTCCTGTGTGTCCAGGCGTGTGTGGTGTCCAGGCGTGCGCGTGTGTCGGCCAGGTCTGTGTGTGTGTGTGTGTGTGTGTGTGTGTGTGTGTGTGTGTGTGTGTGTACCTGTGTAAAGTCTTGTGTGTCCAGGTGTGTGTGGTGTCCAGGCGTGCGCGTGTGTCGGCCTGGTCTGTGTGTGTGTGTGTGTGTGTGTGTGTGTGTGTGTGTGTACCTGTGTAGTGTCCTGTGTGTCCAGGTGTGTGTGGTGTCCAGGCATGCGCGTGTGTCGGCCAGGTCTGTGTGTGTGTGTGTGTGTGTGTGTGTGTGTGTATGTGTGTGTGTGTGTGTGTGTGTGTGTGTGTGTACCTGTGGTGTGTCCTGTGTGTCCAGGTGTGTGTGGTGTCCAGGCGTGCGCGTGTGTCGGCCTGGTCTGTGTGTGTGTGTGTGTGTGTGTGTGTGTGTGTGTGTGTGTACCTGTGGTGTGTCCTGTGTGTCCAGGTGTGTGTGGTGTCCAGGCGTGCGCGTGTGTCGGCCTGGTCTGTGTGTGTGTGTGTGTGTGTGTGTGTACCTGTGGTGTGTCCTGTGTGTCCAGGTGTGTGTGGTGTCCAGGCGTGCGCGTGTGTCGGCCAGGTCCTGCCGTAGCTGCTGGTTCTCGTGCTCCAGACTGCTGAGGGACGACACGTAGCTGTCACGCAGAGACGCCAGAGACGCCTCGCCCTTCTGACCACCACCCTACACACACACACACACACATAAATACATACACGCATACACACACACACACACACACACACACACACACACACATAAATACATACACGCATACACACACACACACAGTTCAATCCCCCCGGAAGTAAAAACACGCTAATGTAGGTGCACATTGCAGCAGTGGTGTAAATGATTGTATTCTGAGAACAACAAAGTTACAACAAAGTGTGTGTGTGCAATGTGCGTATGTTGGTGTCATGTATGCATGTGTGTGTGTGTGTGTGTGTGTGTGTGTGTGATGTTTGTGAAAGAAATAAGGGAAATCCTGTAAAAACCACCACAGACTTTCTAAGTCTTAAGCATGGCTGCACTGTGCCCAAGTCTAGAGCACCATTCACTGTCCCCAAGTCTAGAGCGTCTGCTGCACTGTCCCCAAGTCTAGAGCGTCTGCTGCACTGTCCCCAAGTCTAGAGCGTCTGCTGCACTGTCCCCAAGTCTAAAGCATGGCTACACTGTCTGTCCCCAAGTCTAGAGCTGCACTGTGTAAGGACCAATGAGAGTGCAGTGCGGGTCACCTTGGGAGAGCGAGGCTCCACCCTCTCCAGCAGCTCATTCAGGTGCTGATTCTCCAGCTTCAGCGTCTCCAGCTGCACCTGAGTCACCTGTGGGGGAAACACAGGTACATTACTACTGCACACCTGTGGGGGAAACACAGGTACATCACTACTGCACACATCTTCAGACTGCTGGGCCACTGCAGCAGGTTATGTTAGGGCATACATGTCAGACCTGCTAAAGACACCATGAACACACTGCGAGACCGGCCAGCACATGCATGTTATATCAGGTGTGCATTTCATCACCCTTATAGATCAGGTGTGATGCAGACCTATTCATTCATTCATCTTTCATTCATTCATTCATTCATTCTATTTATCTATTAACATCTGGTACACTTAATGAAAGACCTATTTGAGAACATAAATCAGGGAGTCAAAGGACTTGTTTGAAATGACTGGCTGGCTGAATGGCTGGCTTAAAGCAATGCACTCTGGACTTGAAATATTGACATTTTTGGACCATCCATGTGGTACGGTGACATTCAGGTGAGACTGTCCAAAAAAAGTCACAATTTCAAATCCAGAATGCAGTGCTCTAAGCCAGAGACTGAGCCAGGCAGTAATTTCAAACCAGCCCAAAAACACCCAATAAGAGATGCCACTTTGCCCCCCGCTACTGTAAGCTCCACCCACCTTGAGCTCGGCAGCGCGTCGCTCCGCCCTCTCCCCCTCGGCCCTCAGCTGCTTCTCAATGCTGGAGGCGGAGCCAGTGAGCGTCGCTATGGAGATGTCCCTCTGGTGCAGCTCATTGGTCAGCTGGGAGACCTCCTTCCTCATGCCCTCCACCTCCCCTCGCCGCGTCTGCTCCGCTATGCTCAGCTCCTCCCGCAGCTGCACACACACACACGGGCACGTGCA
>CM059276.1:30999492-31019492 GCA_030347295.1 Setipinna tenuifilis
AAAGCAACTGGTTTGCAGGTATGGGTATGTATAATATAATCACATATGGTTTGGGCCTTAAATCTACCACTGGACTCTTTGAGCACATGGGGTGCAAGAGGGAAATCAGAACCAGAGTACTTTCCCCGTAGTAAGCTGAAACGAAATCTAAATTAAACCTGTGAACACACAGCTACACAGGGTTCCACTCATGCTGCTGATGAGGTCAACACACACCAGAAAGCAATGGGGTTTAGGGGGAGATGGAGGTCCACAGACACATGCAAATGAGAACTCTGCTTTGCAAAGCCACACCATCCTCCATGCCTGTTCACCTGCAGCAACTCCTTGTCCACTACCATTTTTAACATCCGGAAGCCAGTGCCCTGGAGGTCTAACAGGGCAGTGACCGCTTCTTTCACCCTAAGCATCTGCTGGGCGTAAAGGCAAAGGCTTAACCCACCAGCACCACACTGCATCAGTCCAACACAGTCCAAATCACATGTAACCAACACAAGCCTAAACAAAGGCCAGTGTGAATGTGAATGTGCAGAGGTGCTGCGTGTGTGCCCACCTCAGAGTTCCTCCTGTCCAGGAGGTCGCGTGCGGCCTGGAGCTCCGCCTCTCCGCTCTGGAGACGGCCCTCCATGGCGTGCACCTCCGCGTCCCACTCCGACCGCTTGTGCGTCAGCATCAGGTCGATCTGCCGCAGCAGCTCCTGCAGCTCAGGCTCACAGGACGACAGGATGGAGCTTATGGAGTAAGGCACATAGAAGAGAGTAGCATGATGCTTTATGTATGAGACTGGCCTGCTTATGGAGTAAGGCATATGGGAGAGTAGCATGATGCTTTATATATGAGACTGGCCTGCTTTAACAAAGACAGCTAGCACATAGAATGCAGCTTGACACTAGCTAAGACACAACACACTTTTATTCCACATTTGCTGTGTAACATTTAAAACAAACATACTGAAGTTTACGCACAAACTTTACATTACTTTCACAAGTGCTTTATCTGGATTCTATATAGATTAGACTTAACTATTAACTATACTTAACTAGATAACTATTTAATTGGCATAAAACATGTAAATAAGAAAGACCACAGATAATTGGCATCATTGTCTTAGGTATGTGTAATAATTTTATGGGGAAGACACTTATTGTACCTTAGGGTTAAAAGATTGGAAACTTTCACAACCTTTGCTAATGGTAATGATTTTGACACTCACTTCCCGTCTTGGTCCCGAAGTGTCTCCAAAAATGCGTCCATGTCCATTGCAATGCCTTTGTAACTTCTCCTAAGGTGTCATTATCATCTTTTAATGTGCTGTCTGAGGAAGAACAACATGTGACAATTGACTGTCTAAATTTAACGTGACAATTCTGTACAATAACACTGGCTGTACACACTCTGCTCAATGATGAATAAGTGTCTAATCTAATTTTAGCATGACGTTATGTTGTTTTAATTTAGACCTTTGCTAATTTCAGCCACATACATTCTCATGTGGTGACTCGGTCGTGACAGATGACCATTTAGTTAACTGAAAGTTGACTAAACAACAGAACTTATCTAGACGGGACCACGGTGGTAGAGACAGTACAACCCAGATCACACCTTGAAAAAAACATTTATCTATTACTGTACTTGAGTTAGCAAGCAAGCTAACTTAGTTGTTAGCAAAGTTCTATAAACCTGTTGTCTGATGCAAACAAACGAGGCAGCAACGCGTTGTCAAAGTTGTTCATAGTTTCTAAAATGAATATCATTCAGCAGTATCTTCTAAACTCTTACGACCTACAAATGTTTTATGTTCTGTTAGGCGTGAAATAAGTTAATTACGATAACTTACCCTCTTTAATAGAGAAGTCGACAGACTCTGATTTATCTGTTTACACTTCATCCAGCTAGCTACGTTAACGGCACTTTCTGCACTTGGCGCACAATCCACAATCGTTTCGAACGCAAGGTAACATGGGTAGTTGTCTGCGCAGCTGCAGCGCGCGCAGGAGTATGCTTAGTATGATTACTTCTCAAAGAAAACAGCGTACTTGTAAGCAAAGTTATTATCGTAAATGCTTTGCAATGTTACTCTTTAATTATGCGTACATTGAGGTGAGTGAGTAAATAAGCTGTTTCGTAGTTAGATATTTGACATGCTATATTTTTAAACTGTAGCCTCCTAGCTGTGACAAGAACTGACGTACTGACCAACATGGCGAAACACATTATCGTTTACAGTCAACATTAAAGTAAACAGCAGATCTGTCAAATAATATATTGTGAGAAAATAAATTATTATCCATGACACATCATAATGCTAAATAAATTATGTTATGATCGAACATATCGAACAGAATTTAACTGGATTATGCTCTATCCAGGTGGCACGTGGCTCGTTGGTCTAGGGGTATGATTCTCGCTTCGGGTGCGAGAGGTCCCGGGTTCAAATCCCGGACGAGCCCTATTTTGTAACGAGCTAACTGTTGAGAGTGCTAATATCCGTGGATGGTGAAAACCATCACACAGAAAGAAAAGACCAATACAAATTACTATGACATATCGCATAACTGCATATAACCGCATAGGTAAGTACTCCATTTGTAAAATGTATAATCAGCTGGCTCGTTGGTCTAGGGGTATGATTCTCGCTTTGGGTGCGAGAGGTCCCGGGTTCAAATCCCGGACGAGCCCAAATTTTGTTCAGAGGGGACTGCAATATATGGAACTAATGCCAGATTATGCGGTAGATACCATGTATGAACATTGTGCGTTACTACTGCGTGTTAATGGATATATTTACGTTGTAATCATGACATCTAACACTGAGTTGTGCCAACACAGATTATATGTTGGCATCATAAACAGGAAATAAGAAGGAGATTAGACATACAATAACCTATTAAATTTATATAAGCATATTACGATTACATATTTATGTGTCATCATTTATTATAATCTATGGAATGCATACATACATATGGGTAGAATTAAACATTTTAGAGTGCAATTACACTTCTTTCCATGCGAGGGCGAGAGTGTGCCATTTTTATCAGAGCCGCATATACAGAAGTCATATACGGCTCTGATTTTCACAATGTAACAACAATAGTTTAATGTATTGTGGTCGATGACACACTGGGAGAGAAAACACTTTCACAAAAGAGTAGGCTATGAAAAGAAGGCCATTTTTTATTTTTCTCAAGGACTTTTAATAAAACGTTTCTTCAATTGAGCACTCAAAACATCCTCTCGCTATGAAAACATACTATATGCCATTTATAAAATTGCATAACCTGTTGTTTTTTTTATTACAATTGTTTACTTAATGATGTATTACTACTTGTACTTTATATTGTTAAATGCACGTAGATGTATGTATGTACTTGTAAAAAAAGAGTAGGCTATGTTGTCAGTTGATGCCCTGAGCAAATTCTTAACATTTTAAGCTAGAAATAGAAAGCCTGAATCTTTTATATAGTAAATAGAATAAGATGATCAGTCTGATGTGTTATCTTACAGATTAGAATTGCATTTGATTCCAAAACCTGAATGGTGGTCTGGCAGATGAAGTCAGTTGTGGATATCCATGTGTTATGGATAGTCAATATTTAATAAGCATACTTTTTCAAAGAGAAATGAATGTTATTGTTGATCTGATTATTATCAAACACACACCAAAGTTAATACAAGTAATATAATTTTTATGCTGCCATTAGTTCAACATGTATTAGTTGTATACTGGATTTTTAAAATTGAGGTATTTCATTTTATTACTGTATAATTTTATTGTTATTTTATTCTTGGGTTTGTAAAAAGTGTGTTATTGTGTGATTATAACACGACAAATATAACTAAAATATTTTGTTGGCATCACTTGAAATGTTAACATGTTTCTAGTTATACGTTGGATCTTCAAAATTGAGGTCATTTATTCTTGGGTGTGTATGCGTTTGGTGAGTGTGGTTTTAGAGAGCTGAGATCAAGTCTGTCATGGAACAGCACGTCACATCGAGGGTCTCTATGGTAATAGGCTGGTGGTAAATGAGACCAGATGTAGCTTAATTCAAATAGGTGGAAAATAGGCCGCCTAAAGGGTTAGCATCTGATTATAGACGCCTTTGGTGAGGTCCCAGGAGGCCGTTTGACACTGTGTGGTGAGGGTGGTGTGTGTGTGTGTGTGTGTGTGTGGTGAGGGTGGGTAGTGGGTTTGGGGCTCATTATGATGTGACGAAGGCTGAGGTACCCCGAGCTCCAGAGCCGCAGCCGTGACGCCACCCCACCTCCTGCAGCCTGCCGCACGTCTGCCTGTGTGACTCAACATCCAGCCATACGGCTCCAGTTTCACAACCAGCGATTAAACAAAGAATGCACTATGACAAGCCTTTAAACCTTTACCAGCAATTAAACTGATTGTACAATATGACAAGTCTTTAAACCTTTACCAGTGATTAAACTGATTGTACAATACGACAATCTTTTAAAACCTTTACCAGCAATCAAACAGGGCATACAATATGACAACCTTTTAAACCCTAGCCAGCGATTAAACAAATCATACAATGTGACAAGCTTTTAAAAGCCTATCTACCGATTAAACAAATCGTACAATGTGACAAGCCTTTTAAAACCTTTACCAGCGATGAAGCGAAACACAGAATATGACAAGCCTTTTCAAGAGCCTATCTTCCCTCTGTGAGGCGCTGGGGCAGCAGTGGTGTGTGAGTGTCCGACCATGAGGCATGTCCTCTCCCCCTACCTCTGCGCTTTAGCGCTGCCCCCCCCACCCACACACACACACACACACACACACACACACACACACCTGTCCCTGCTGTCAGCTGCTAAGCAGTGTGAACAAAGAGCGCTGCAGTGAGACGGCCGCAGCGTGGAGCACGCCCCCCCCCCCCCCTCCCCCCTCCCTCCCCCCTCCCTGTGCATAATGAGTGTTTAGCCCAGCAGGTCCCCAGGGCCAACCCTACACACACACACACACACACACACACACACACACACACACACACACACACACACACACACACACACACACACACACACAGCTGCTGTGCCATGCCCCAAGAGCAGGAGCAGGAGTCAGGGGGGACACAGGAATACAGGAAGGGAGAGAGAGAGAGTGAAAGAGAAAGAGAAAGACAGAGTTCTTGTGAAAAACGGAGGAAGGGTAGAAGTGTGTTTGTGGTTGATGGTGGTGGTGTGTGTGTGTGTGTGGGGGGGGGGGTTGCTGGAGGGGCGTGAGCAAACCATAACCCCCACGGACAACCCCCACCCCTTCCCTCCCCTTACCCCCACTCCCTCCCTTGCCCAGCCCCACCCCCTTCATGACGGCCTCATGCTGGCTAAAAGAGAGGAGCACGCGTGCAGACTGACAGACAGTGGAGTAGAGATGAGCCAGACTCCACTCCAGTGCTAGCTCTTCATCACCACACACACTGGAGGCCAACGCAACACACACACACACACCGACAGCTGCACCTCTCTGACACAGCCTGCACGTAAGTACTTCGTCTTGTCATGCCTTCTGCAGCTCCACTTCTGTTACATTTTAATCAAAAACAACCTGTGTTGAGTTTGACTTGTGTCTTTGAATGGGAGCGCATGGCTTACTAGCCAGTCTGGGATTGGACAGCTTGAGATTTACGACATGATTTAGTAATTGAGAGTTACTGGTCCACAGACTACAGATGGGAATGCAATAAGTAATTATAATATGTCTGTAAATAGATGAGCTAAACCCCTTCAGGAGCGGCAGCATGCACATACATGTTAAACTCTGAGCCACACATCACGCCGGAGCTGTTGAGAGGGAGGTTGATCAAAGAGTGTATTTCTTAAAAGCGGATGAGTTATACAGCATGTAATCAGTCAGCTGATTGGATTGTCTCCCAGTTGTCTTTGTTGAGGCCACATTTGACTAATCTAATTTAGACAGACTGTTGACTGATAAGCACACATAGTGAAGGCAGAATTTGCATTATGTGTCTAAATAGGTCAAAGGCTGTGGGCTTTTAAAGGTCAGAGAGTGGCATTAATTATTTCTGCCTAACAGGTGGCCAGCATTCGGGCTGAGAATATGATTTGAATGCTCCACACAATACACACACACACAGACCCCTGGCTACCGCCTCCACACAAAAGCTCTTCAGTGTAGCACCAGGACACGGGTACTCTTGTGTCCTTCAACAAGGAAATAATATGTGGATGTTGATCAGGAGGTTAGGCAAATGTATGCGTGCGTGTGACAGGAAGAGAGGCTGTGGGGTTATTGTGTTTGTCGGACTGCGTCATGAGAGGGAATTCCAGCCCAGAACCTGTCAGCCATGTAGCAGTGACTGTAGCTGAAATGGATGTGTTGTCGATGCATATTCCCACAGTTTGATTCAGTTTAGTGAAGGCTAACGCCACCTTTCAGGTCAGTGTATTGATTTTTTCTCATTGTAATCCTCCACAGAGGTGGACCCCAGAAAGCAAACAGAGGGGAAAGGAGTGCCAGACAGCAAACAAGGTTGGAAGGAGGTTGTGAAGACAAACACTCCTCCACACCTACACCTACATCCATCAAGATCAGCATCTCCACTCCAGACTCTGTGCTCGACCTCTTCCCAGAGCCGGTGCTGTGGACCAGGTCATGCGTGACCTCTAACTCACAGGAGCCCCCCAGAGCCTGCTGCATAACCAGGGGAGCTGAGCTACAGTTTGCCCCTGAACACTCCCCCGGCCCCCACCTGGAGTCTGCTGCTGGTGGAACGACCATCCTGTCACCTCTGCAGTGTGTGCCCTCCTAGCCGTCCGACATCGCCCCCCCCCCCCCCCCCCAGCCCCTCGCCCCCCACCCGCCCGTAGCCAATCGCCCCTCGCTGCCCCCCCACCCGCCCTCCCGTAGCCATGGTCCTGTGTGAGGAGCACGAGTGCACCGTGTGCTACCGGCCGTACTCGCGCAGCCTGCGCATTCCCAGAGTGCTCCACTGCCGCCACACGTTCTGCGTGCCCTGTCTGGAAACCATGGCGATGCCGAAGAGCGGCCTGCTGACCGTGCGCTGCCCGCTGTGCCGCCAGATGACCTGCATAGGGGGTGGGCACTCGCTCCAGGAGGCCCTCTGGGTCAACAGCCGCCTCTGGGACCAGATACCCGACCTCGGCACGGAGGAGGAGCAGGAAGAGGGAGAGGAGGCGCAGGAGGAGGAGAGGAGGAGGAAAGAGGGGGAGGCGATGGGAAGGGAGCAGGGTGCGGAGGACAGGGTGAGGGAGATCGTGGAGGTGGAGGAGGGTGCAGAGGAGCCGTCGCCCCCGGTGACATGGTGAGTTGATGTGTGTGTCCTGCGGCTGACTGAATGAGTATGTTTTTTATCAGGATGCAAGACCAAGGTCTCATCTGACACCCTTTCATGGGGTTGATGTAGGCTTTGATTGACTGGCAATAAGCAAGATTAAGCCCAACATTCATGCATCAGTATTACACTCTTCTGAACATGTACGGCAGTGATTTCATCATCAGCATTAGAGCCTAGAAGCTTCTGACCGAATTAGGGGTATTAGGATTGCGATGTGTTCTCATCTCTGGCAGTGTAACACAGCTATGTCTGTCTGTCTGTCTGTCTCCTCCTCCTCCTCCTCCTCACTGTTTGTCCGTCTGTCTGTCTGTCTGTCTCCTCCTCCTCCTCCTCCTCACTGTCTTGTCTGTCTGTCTCTCTGTCTCCTCCTCCTCCTCCTCACTGTCTGTCTTTGTGTCTGTCTGTCTGTCTCCTCCTCCTCCTCCTCCTCCTCTTCACTGTCTGTCTGTCTGTCTCCTCCTCCTCCTCCTCACTGTCTGTCTGTCTGTCTCCTCCTCCTCCTCCTCCTCTGCAGTCTGGGCTCCAAGCAGTACCGGCCTCGCCTCCGGCTGCCCTCCTTCCTCCGCAGGCTGAGTCTCGTCAGGCGGCCCCAGGAGAGGATCCTGCCCGGCTCCAACGTGTGAGTACTCCACCACCCCCCTTCCCCTCCACTGTTTGCCTCCCCCCCCCCCCTACACACACACACACACACACACATTTGCCCCCCCCCCAAGCCGTGCCAGTCACATTCCTCACCTTACGCCACTCTCCGCCGGCCGCCAGTCTGCCAAGTGGAATGCCACGTTGCCCAATGCTGCCCAATTAAGAATTACATGAGGATTGAGGCACAGCTGCACGACAATCAACACCTACACACACAAACAACACAATCTGACAAACAACACCCACACACACAGCCCTGCTGATCCACACACACACACACACACACACACACACACACACACACACACACACACACACAGCCCTGCTGATCCACACACAGGGTTTAGCAAGAGTGTTGTCAGTCGCCAAGGTGCATCAGGTGTCATGAGGAGGTCACTGACCCATAAACCCTTTACAGGCACAAAGTGCAGCCATTTTCACTGGAAACAGGATAAATGTAGATAAAGCTTTCCCTGGAAGCAGCAACTAACAAGGTTATCTTAATCTCACTTAATGGGCTGTGAATGTGCACTTACACGCACAAAAACACACACACAAACTCACGAGACATGTTTGTTTTGTTTTCAAGCCCTTAGAGCAAGATATGACTTCTCACCAGTCCTATTCTTGGCTCTCAGAAATGAATAAAATCCTAATAACTGCAGATCTTTAATTTACGAACTGAGACAATGGCCAGATCTTACCTGAAATTCTAAACTGTTTCTCCTAAAACATCCTTAGGAAAGAAAAGATTAAAATCAGCTTAATATAAGATGGGATCAGTTGTGTCAGGAATTCAAAGTCAAAACAATTCTAAGAAGTAAAACCTCTGGGCCTGCTGTCTCCCTGAGCCCACCCCTAACTATTGTCTCTCTCTCCTTCTGTCTCTCTCTCTCTCTGTCTCTCCCTCTCTCTCTCTTTCTCTCTGTCTGTCTCTCTCTCTCTCTTTGTCTATACAGTGAGATGAAGTCTTGGCGGAGGCTGTCTACGGCTGAAATGATCTAAAGCTGAGGAGGAGGAGGAGGAAGAGGAGAATGAAGAGGAAGAGGAGGAAGAGGGGGAGCCAAGCAAAGTCTGCCAATCCCCAATCGCCATGAGCCATGAGGGGGCTGTTTGTTTTCCCAACAGTCCCCCAACAGCAGACGGGCAGCCGTGGGATTATCTGAGGGACTATAAGCCCAACAGCACAAACACTGGACACTTAACGCGGCTCAGAGCGCTATGTGTGTACAGGGCTCTGTGTGGCTCTGTGTGTTGGGTGGGGGTGTGTGTAAGTGTGTAAGTGTGTGGTGGGCGGGGGTGGGTGTGTGTGTGTGTGTGTGTGTGTGTGTGTGTGTGTGTGTAAGTGTGTTTGTGGGTTTAGTACGTCAGGGGAAGATGCATCATCAGATGCCGCTTGCGCCCATTATCTGGGTGGGACTCTCTCATTAGCTATGCTGGCCCTAATCCACAGCAGCTGCTGCAGTGGGATTGACATCAGCTGGCCCAGCAGACCGGGCGAGAGGAGGAGGGGGTACAGCCAGAGAGAGAGAGAGAGAGAGAGAGAGAGAGAGATGGAGGGATAGAGCGATGAGGAAAAAGAAAGTGAGCAAAGAGAAGTTAAAATAAAGAGAGTGAGAGACGGAGACGGGGAGGGGGTGGGGGTGGGGGTGGGGGTGGGGGTGTCTAACGTCGACTCCCTTTGACAGATGGCCTTTGGGGGAACAGACACCCCCCTCCCCTTTGACCCCCTTGGGTTGGCATAATCACACACCACAATACTGAGCCTTTAATATATGCCTTTGTATTTATCACAAATTATTTTATAAAAAAAAATAAAAAATACAAATCAAACTTTTTAAAAAAAATCTGTGTGGTTGTATATGTATACAAATGTGTTGGTGTGTATGAGTGACAAAGTGTGTGTGTGTGTGTGTGTGTGTGTTCATAAGTTGAAAGTCACTGTCAGTGGGGGAGTTGGAGTGTAATGGTGATCTTGACCCTTAATAAAGGGTCAACTGTGCCAGGGTGGCTTATGGGGGGGGGGTTGGTGTTGTGTGTGTGTGTGTGAGGGGGGGTGTTGGTGTTGGCTTGTTTTGGGGGTGGTGACAGTCAGGGTGCAGAGTCTCTCGTGAATGGGACCAGGTTGGCGTGGTGGTGATGGTGGGAGGGTGTTAGCTTGTTTGGGGAGGGGTGTGGGTGGGCGGGGGGGGGGGGGGGGGGGGGGGGGGGGGGGGTGCATGGTGGTTGGGGGTGGGGGGTGGGGGGGTGGGGGGTGTAATAGTCGTTTGGGGGTGGTGACAGTCAGCGAGAGTCTCCAGTGAATGGGACCATCTGCGAGAGCGAAGCTGCTGTCCTCTGAACCCTCCTCTGAGCCCCCCCCCCCCACACACACACACACACACACACACACCCTCCTGAGTCTCCTCTCCTCTTAGCTCACCCAGCCAGCACTAATGCAGGTGATTACAGCAGCTATCGCCACATTCTCTAAGATAGATAGCAGAATGTACCACACACACACACACACACACACATAACTTTACCTCTGTACCTTTACCTGCATTCCCTTATCTCTATACCTGTACCTCCATACCTTCACCTGCATACCTTTAACAGTGAAAACAGTTCTAAAAATGAATTTCCTTAATGCTTGTTCTTTTTTCATATTGGATTCTAGAAATGTATGTCAAATACCTTCCTTTGTATACCAGTAGGCTATAAATAATTCAGTTTTTGAAGGTCTGGTTATTTCAGCTGCCAATATACAGTTAGTTCAGTATAGTACAGTATAGCATAGCTCAGTACAGTAAGCTCAGTCATATTCACCTTTGGAGAAGTGACATTAGTCACACAGACAGGTGGCCACAGGGAAAGCTGTTCATGAAAAGCACAACATTATTGCGCTGTCACCTTCATATGACATACACCCACCGTTCAGCTGTGGTGACACAGGCTGGCCTTCCCTCTGCTCCATGACCAATAAGGTGTGTGTCATCAGGAACATGGGACAGACAGATAGACACACAGACAGACACACAGACAGACAGACAGCAGACAGACACACTGACAGACAGACAGGCAGGCAGGCAGGCAGGCAGACAGACAGACAGACAGGCAAACAGACAGACAGACACACACACACACACACTGAAGCAGGAGTGGGAGGTTTCCCAGTGCCGACTGGAGAGCCAGATCACAGCTTTGGGCTCCCAGCTCAACGCTAACCGCTAACCGCTAGCCCTCCACAATAGGCCCAGTGGTCCGCATAAGGGGATTAGGGAGCCTCTCAGGAGCCTCTCAGGAGCATCTAGCCTCCGCATGGAGAGGGCCAACGAGATGCACCCTCTCTTGCTGCCCCAACACCTCTCCGCCCACAGGAAGTGTGTTTTTATGGATCTACTGGAGGGCACTGCTCATGCTCAGAAGTGTTAATGTTTATGATGGGATGTTACTGGCAATGGTGTACACAAAACACACACGCACATACACACACACACATACACATAACAGTGCACTTACACACACAGACACACAACCGCAGTGATGCTCTTCCATACAATAACAGGACGTGTTAGTAGACAGGAAGGAGTGGAAACCAAACTTCCTGTCAGGACAAAGACACCTGATACACTGTAGGCTGCGTAGGCATTAGGGTATCATTACTAGTCAATCCTACAATCACTCTCTGTCAGGTCCTTGGCAAGGCCAATGATAAAAACAGGAAGATGTCAAATGTGCGTCATGTTTGTCAAAAATGCTTTAGCTCATATATATACTCTGTGTCAAAAATCCATTTTCACATCCACATTAGATGTGAAGATACCCTCTACATGCTGGACAATCATATCAATAATAAACAAGTGAAATATACATATATTCACATTACCCTTCCCGCCTTACACAAAGCCCTCTCCATGTGCAGGAAACCTAACAAATAAGTCACATGGCCGTCACTGTCTACTTTCTCAGGGTCTGAAAGGTGTAGCTGTGTAAAAAAAAACAAAAAACAAAAAAAATGGTGTCATTTTTCCGGATGAACCAGATTAAACAACCGTTTGGATGAATCAGATTAAACAACCGTTTGTGCCTCATCTGGTTTGGGCACCTTTTGGCCCACTTCTGCAGGTCTTGGCAGAAAATGCTATGCTAAACTCATGTCACACCCTGCGCTGCTCCCAGATGTGTGTGTGTGTGTGTGTGTGTGTGTGTGTGTGTGTGCGCGCGAGTGCGTGAGTGTATGAGTGTAAACAGAAAGACTATGACCTGAGCTATCCAGTTCAGACAGGATTGTGACAGTAGCTGTAGTGTCAGAGTATGTGCATTAGTGGCCCAGTGCTCTGGGTGCTCAGTTGGGGAACTCATCATATATTCTCCTACATCTCTGCCTTCTACCATAGGGGCCTATATTCTCCTACATCTATACCATAGGGGCCCACTCTCCTATATCTCTGCCTGCTACCATAGGGCCTCATTATATATTTTCCTATACTGTGCTATATCTATACCATAGGGCCCACTGGGTGAAATCCCTGAAATGAATGGAGAACAAAGGATAATGGAGGAAGAATGCTGCTTTGGTGTGGGGGGAGGGGTGTGTGTGTGTGTGTGTGTGTGTGTGTGTGTGTGTCTGGGGTGTCTGGTGGAGGTGATTAAAACAGTCAAGTCGAGTCACCTACAGACAAAAGAATAACAGGAAGTAGAGGGAGCAGGCAAGGCCATTCTCCAGGAAGTCTGAGTGCCAGAATGTAGCTAACTCTATCGGTTAATGTGACCAATAAAGTTCCCCCTAAATGTCTTGTGCAGGCTTGACTGATGATGATGACACAAGGAAGTGAACAGATAATGTTTCACCCTGGTTGCACCCTGACTCATCCCAATCTCGGCATCTCTTTCCAAAATATAAACACCCCTACGTGTTTCTCCCCCTGAAGCCCTGACCCAATCATGATGTAACCAGCGCGGCGCGGAGGAGGGGAGGGGAGGGGAGGATGTGGTCAGTGTAAAGCACTCCCAGCTGCCTAAAGTGCTTTAGTGCGGACACAAACACCTGCCATGACCTTTTTATCCTGGAATTTAGACAGCTCAGCCTCTGCCAAGTGGGTCAGCACTGTAGAAATCTGCATAGACAACAGAGTACTGGGAAGCAAGTACACAAGTGTGAGTGCGAGTACTTATGTACTTGCTTCCCGAGTACACAAGGCCATTTTGTGGCCATGTAGTCAATATTGATGAGATCAATGAAGCTTCTTTTATAAGGAAGAAAGTTCTTTAGATGTGTTTGAAAAGCAGAAATGTCTCAGACGATCATATAATCCTATATATATATATTCCTATTGTTTACTTTGTCAGGTGTGAGCTTGACGGATCATGTGAAAAAGAGGGAATAGCCTCTTACCCATACTCACCACAATCTCCGTCTATCTTTCCAAAATATAAACACCCTCAGAGGTCTCTCACCCCGAGGCCCTGATACAATCACCCGGGGGTCAAACCAGAGGGTCATGTGGTCGGAGGGAAGCATTCTGAGGCTGCCCAAAGTGTTCCAGTGCAGAGGGAAACACATGCTATGACCTTTTTAGATCGGAATGTTGACCTTGTGCCAAGCTGGTTACCATTAAGACTCCTGCTGAGGATGGCTGCATAAGAAAATGACTGCAATGCATCACAAAAGCAAAAAAAAAACCCTTGCAGTGCATAGCACATATGTCACATCTTACATGTCACCATGTAATTAAAGCTGCAAATCACACACAGAATGTCCCAGGATGTCTGGCTTGGCATCAAAATATGTTTCTCAGTCTGGACCTGCTCGAGTTTAAGGCCACCGTACTGAATTAGGCATTCTCAGTATGCAAAGCAGACTGGGGGGGTGGGCAGAGGGGGTCTGACGGAGGTGAAGCATACCTGGGGGGTGGGGGGCATACCTGGAGACGTACAGATTCTTGGGGAAAACATTCTTATGGGGAAGCCACTGGAGGCGGAGGCGACTGGAGGGGTGAAGCACATGTCGTTACACGCTTACTGTGAGGCGGCTACTCGATGCGTACAGTCTTCACAGCCAGGAATCTGCCCGTCAACTCCGGCAAATTTTCATATAGCGGCAAGCATGCCAAACAGAGGGCCTGTGTGTGTGTGTGTGTGTCAAAGGAGACGGATCCTCGTAACCTCATACCTGGAAACATCAGGTGTGTCCAAATAAACAGGAAACAGTCAGCTGTTCTAACCCCATGAACCGTTTGTCACCTTCAGCGAGTTGCTCCTCCGTGTCCTTGTTGTTGTCTTGTCTTGTTAGTGTTTTTGGTCCAATTTGCCATTGCTCATTCACAGTCCTCAGAGGCATTATAATAAGGTGCATTAGTTACAAAATGGGTACGATAAAGTCCAGTGAGGGAGAGGAATGGTTTGTTACACGATGTCAAGCAACTATTAATGATAAACAACTATCATGTAATTGATTGTAATTGTAATTTATCAAGATTGATAAGGTCAATTTATGTTGATCCAAATGCCTGCCATGTTCTTGATCCAATTAACTTCGAATAAAGGGAAATTCTGAATATCTGCCTAGGACATCACTTCAACAAAATGTTCTGAGACCTCTTTGAGATTTATTTTAGGTCCTGAGAAATAGCCTTCAGCCAGGTCAATCTCAACCTCTCCTCCTATTGTCATCAAACTGGATTTCTCAAACTCCCTATGCTATCCCCATCCAGAACATGTATGACTAAGATCAACGGCTATTTTAATCTTCTGACATTTTCTACAGCAATCAGGAGCTCTTTAGAGGACAGGTGGAGGACACCTCAGCATTTCCTCTTTACATAGCTCAGCATTTCCTCCTCACATGGGGTATGTGAAGAACAGTGGGCCCTTATAAATACCCCACTCTCCCTCTTTACATACCCCACTGTTCTTCTTTACATACCCCACTGTGCCCTTATAAAACCCGATGGAGTTCTGCTGTGTGTGGGCCGGTTTGGAACACAAGCTATGAGCATCACTGAGGGTGACAACATTCTTAATGGTTTCTGTCAATGACTGATGATGACAGAGACAAACGATAATGAACACAGCCTGCGATATCTCTTGGCAGCAACTTGTTGGCAAAGTTATTTGAGGCCGAGCTGATAAGCTTCAGGCCGGCTGGCTGTCTGCTCTGTCTATAAACAAATCTGCATGCTAGTAAGTAAACATTTAAAACATGTCCGTGTTGTGCCAAGAGATCAAGACACCTGTGTGACACCGGGGTTCACTGTCCTCAGGTGTTTGAGAGAAGCAGCAATGAACTTTGGTTCAACGTTTGTGAGTCAGTATGCTCAAGGGTATCAAAAACATTTGCAAGCACCAACAGTACAAAAACGAAAACGAAAACAACTGTTGACTTCTTAGCTGGAAATAGCTGACATCATCCACCCCTGCTCTATCTGTCAGGTGACTGTGAACCTTCAGAGAATTGTTGCCTACAAATACATACCTCAGAAAGTGATGCATAAATTCTTACTGATGCTGTAGATATGAGTTATTCAGCGCTAAGAGTAGGGGCTTAATCACCAATTGGTCTGGTTGGTGCTGGTCACTGATTGCATGGAATAACACCTTCATCTCTACCTGCTGAAAGATACCTGGCTCAACTCTACCTGCTCAAAGCTACCTGGCTCAACTCTACCTGCTTAAAGCTACCTGGCTCAACTCTACCTGCTTAAAGCTACCTGGCTAAACTCTACCTGCTTAAAGCTACCTGGCTCAAAGTGGATCTGCTTGCTTCCTAGTTCATGTCTGCTCAGAATTAAAAACAATCATTACCAATGTGTCTAATAAAACATTTCTGACTGACTTCTTTATAAAGCAACCCATTTCTTTTTGTAGATGAAGGTCCATTAAAATTCATTTGGAATGAATGGAAAGGAATCACAAAAAATAAAATGATGTTCATCTACAGTATTCTGTGACATCCAGTGTATATGGAACACTTTGTGAAATGACGACGAAAACTCACAACCACGACATGTGTTGGTAATAAGACATTTTATTGATTTTATTGGTTCAGACAGACATGCTAGATCTCTGTACAGTGTGGATGGAGCGCCAGCTCTGAAAACTACCACTAAGGTGTGCATCACCGAGCTGACTTTGACCCCTGGGGGGGTGGGGGGTGTTGGGGGTGGGAGGGGGTGGTCACCCTTGGCAACGGCTCTGGTGGCATCCTCTCTTTCGCTGTGGCGTAGCCGTGGCACATTGGAGGGTGCGTTACGACTGTCACAAGCACACTGGGCACCCTGGGCACCCTGGGCACCCTTAGCCCCAACGCCCCTGGGCACACTGGGCACCCTACGCCCCTACGCCCCAACGCCCCTGAGCCCCCCCGCCCCCACGTAGTTTTGGCTTAGTGGGAACAGGAGAGGGGAGACCAAACAGAAATGAGTTTAGCGTCGTCACAAAGAAGAGAGGGAGGAGTCTTCTCTCCCATGTGCCTTCTATAGAGAGGGGAGGTGAGTGCTGAACTTTGGACCAAGAAGTCAAACACATACACACACATAAACCCAACCATAAACATACCCACACACACACACACATACGCGCACACACACACACAAACACACAGATACACAGATACCACCACACACATACACATATTATACAGATGTCTTCAGGTGCAAAACTGAATGTCAACTTTTTGTACCAATAAATACCCCCTCCTCCAATAAATACCCCCTCCTCCTCCACCCCATCATGTCCCTCATCTGCTAAGGGGGCTAGTGGCTGCAGCGCTGGGGGGGCTGAACTCAGGGTAGGGGGGCTGAACCCAGGGCAGGGCCCCCCACTCTATACCGGAGGCCCCGGAGCAAAGCCACCACCAGATCAAGACAAGCAAAACAAGGCCCTTAACTGGCAGCGGGCCATCAGCGTTCTCGTGCCCTGGTTGTTTAGGCTGCTCCTTTGAAGCTGTTTTCCTTTGAGGCGGCACATGGTGTATACTCCATATAGGGGCCCACGTGTGTTTGTCATCCTTTGCATGAAATTCTCTGGAACTGCTCAGGCTCTTTCCTTGTCACCTGTCGCCTGGTGGCTTACCCACACTGCTGTGATAAAAGCGCACATTAAGCCAGAATACAAACACAACATACACCCTCAGTAAAGAAATAAAGCAAAAATAAACAGGACCATGCCTGCCCTGCTAATCAGCCTGCCTGCCAATCATCTACCTCGGGCATATTCCATGGAAGTACGCGGCAGAGATAACACAGAGGGGAGCGTAATCCCAGGAATTACGGCTGATCTTCTGTTTGGGAAATTCAGGAGAAGACTCAAGTAAAACATCTTGTGATGATATCTCGTAGCTATTTATTGTTGCTATAATTCTCAAACAGGGTGAAGTCTTCACTGGCAACGGCAGAAATATGAAGCACGTCATCACACACATCAATTTACAGGGACCTGTGACGCGGTCCTTAGGAGACAGGTAAGAATGCTATAGCTCATATTTCTACAGTGTATGTAAGACTACAGGAACTCTAGTTTTCACATTTATGTTGAAACATTTACACATTTTCATCTTCTTTTTCTCCTTCTCTCTCTCTCTCCCTCCCTCGAGTTGTTCTCATTTACAAAAAAAGTGCATTAAGAGATTGACAAGAAGTACATGTGAGAAGGGTGTGTGTGTGTGTGTGTGTGTGTGTGGGCTGCTGCTGTTTCTCCTGTCAGCTGTGCCGTGGGCTGCAAGGGCAAGTACGGACCAATGAGAGAGGACATTTGCATGGCACACCGCTACAGACGGATATCCTGACGCATCACTCTCCTGCCCCCGGCTGGCCCTTGGGCCTGGACAATAACACTCACACATGGACAATAACACTCACACTCACACTCAGGCTGGAGCTGGGTCACATGTTACGCTGGACACTCAGTGTGAAAAATGTGTTGTGTTGTGTTGAGGACAATCGAATGTTAATGATAAACAGATCCTACTATGGCCTCCTCCACACTTCCACAGAAACATCTCACGATAAGAGTTCCACAAAAACATGTTATGGAGCTCCGGGCTTCAACTGACTGTTCTGGTAAGGAGACTGCTGCCTCAAGGTGGGGGGGGCACAGGGGAGTGTGTGTGACACACACACACACACACACACACACACACACACACACACACACACACACACACACTTGGACAGCACAGCAGCAGTGGGGTAGGGGAGGCTCACATCGGAGAGTGTGATATGTGTGAAGTACCTCACTTTACAGAATGTGTTGTGTGTGGAGTACCTTACTTTAGGGAGTGTGTGTGTGTGTGTAGTGTGTAACATCGGAGAGTGTGATGTGTGTGAAGTACCTCACTTTACAGAATGTGATGTGTGTGTAGTACCTCACTTTAGGGAGTGATGCGTGTGTGTAGTGTGTAACATCGGAGAGTATGTGTGTGTGTGGAGTGTGTAACATGGGGGGGGGGTGAAGAGTAACCCTTTATAGAACCCCAAAGACCCCTGTTGCCCAGTGGGGCAGACGGCAGAGTCAGGAGCAGCCTTCGCCCGCGGGGGTCGGGCTGTAGAGGCTACTTACACAGCGCTGGACATTTACAGATGCACAGGTGACAGATGACGCTGGCCATAACACAAACCTCAAACAACAAAATGAAGCAAAACATTCCTCAGGTTTCAGGGTGAGCTATTACAGATCGAACAACGAAAACTTAACCCAAAAAACAGGTAATTCAACATGGTGTTCAAGATCACAGGTGTCAGTAGCCTTTACAAAGTCAAACAGTGTACATCAGCAGACAGCACTTATAAAAAATGAGGAATATGAAATAAAAGGACTGCTCACATGCATGCTTTAGATACTCAGTCAGTATAGCTTGGCTCTGCCCTCAGGATGGCGGACTGGCAGGGCCCACACCGCTCACTCTTTAGCAAATTGAGTACTTGTTTGTTTGTTTGTTTGTCTGCAATTTTCTTAGTGCTTTTCCTTAAGTATACAAAAATACAAAATCAAAAAGAAAAAAAATGAACTACCTTCCTAGTTCTTCAAAAATGTATACAGATTTGGAGTTTCTTAACTCTTTTTCATTTCTCCCATTCATTTCCCCCCTTTCTTCAATTTTTAAGACATTTTTGGCAATTTCATTAATAAAGTACACTATTTTACAACTAAAAACTGATGCAACATAAGTTCCAACCAAATGACCACTGGTCAGATGTGAAAGCCAAATATCCAGTCTGAAAACTCAACTTGAAGCTAACCAATAGGAAGCAACACAACAAGCATGTGGTGTAAATGAAGCTGGACAATCAGGAGTTGGATATTAACAAGAACAGCCGCCTTCAGTGGCTGGGGGCTCCTGTGGTTTGTCCAGCTTGATGTCAATCACTGTTGGTGAGGGTTAAGGTCTATTAAGCAGCATTTATACACAGTACTGTACATGCTTTCTTTCAATACGGTCACATGCATGTACACACATAAACATGCACATAAAAATACACAGACAGAGACACAGACACACACACAGACACACACACAGACACACACACAGACACACACACAGACACACACACACACACACACAGCAGAGGGGAGATACTGTAAGTTTGTAACATATTACCAGTCTGTCTTTGTAAATGATTTTAATTGAAACACTCATAAATAACTCTCCTCTCCTCTTCCTCCCCTTTCTGCCCCCATCCCCCTGTACCTGCCCTTACCCCCCTGTCCCCATCCCCCTGTACCTGCCCCCACCCCCCTGTACCTGCCCTTACCCCCCTGTCCCTTCCCTTGGGGAGGGCTCCACTGCCCTGCAGCTGAGGGCGTATGTAGCACTGTGTTGCCCCCTGCTGGCCATGGGCAGAATAGGCTCCTGTGTCACACTAGCACAGAGCCGCCACTAGGGGCCACTGTTTCTCCAGCACACTCTCATCCCCCAGCCTCACACACACAGCCTCACACACACACCCTCACACACACAGCCTCACACACACACCCTCACACACACCCTCACACACGCAAACTCACCCACACAGCCTCAGTCACGCAGCCTCACACATGCAGACT
>CM059276.1:31024492-31026992 GCA_030347295.1 Setipinna tenuifilis
GCCTGATTGAAAATGGGAGCGAGAGAGAGAGAGAGAGAGAGAGAGAGGGAGCCAGAAAAAGAGAGAGGGAGAGAGAGGGAGAGAAAGAGGGAGAGGGAGAGGGAGAGAGAGAAGTCAGAATGTTGTTTTCCTCCTGAAGCATACGAACGAATAAAACAGAATGACTTTAAATTGACCTGTCGCTCAGTGTTATGTTTTGAAAAAGGAAAAATGAGCGTGCGGGCACACACACACCCACACAAACACACACACAGAGACACAGACACAGACACATACACACACACACACACACACACACACACACACACACACAGACAAACACACACCCAACCCACACACACACAGAAAAACACAGACAAACACACGCCCACAGACGCACACACACACACTCACGCACACACACACACACACACACACACCCCACACACAGCTGTTTGGCATGTGTTGTGTATTGTGTGGTGGATGTGGTGCTGTGGGCTGCCTCAGGAGAGGTGCAGGGAGAGAGCAAGGGTGCAGTGCTACTGTGCTACCGCTAACAACACACACACCAAACAACCCTAACGCCAACACACACCCCACAACAACATCCTTAAGGCCAACACACACCAAACAACCCTAATCCCAACACACACACCACAACAACATCCTTAAGGCCAACACACACCAAACAACCCTAATGCCAACACACACACCACAACAACATCCTTAAGGCCAACACACACCAAACAACCCTAATGCCAACACACACACCACAACATCCTTAACACCAACACACACACCACAACATCCTTAACACCAACACACACACCACAACATCCTTAACGCCAACACACCCCACAACATCCTTAACACCAACACACACACCACAACATCCTTAACACCAACACACACCCCACAACATCCTTAACGCCAACACACACATCACAACATCTTTAACACCAACACACACCCCACAACATCCTTAACGCCAACACACCCCACAACATCCTTAACACCAACACACACCCCACAACATCCTTAACACCAACACACACCACAACATCCTTAACGCCAACACACCCCACAACATCCTTAACACCAACACACACACCACAACATCCTTAACAACACACCCCACAACATCCTTAACGCCAACACACACCACAACATCCTTAAGGCCAACACACACACCACAACATCCTTAACAACACACCCCACAACAACCTTAACACCAACACACCCCACAATATCATTAATGCCAACACACTTCCACAACATCCTTAACTGCAACACACACACCACAACATCCTTAACGCCAACACACCCCACAACATCCTTAACAACACACACCCACAACATCCTTAACACCAATACACACCCCACAACATCCTTAACACCAACACACACCCCACAACATCCTTAACACCAACACACACCCACAACATCCTTAACACCAACACACACACCACAACATCCTTAACACCAACACACACCCCACAACATCCTTAACACCAACACACACCCCACAACATCCTTAACACCAACACACCCCACAACATCCTTAACGCCAATACACACACCACAACATCCTTAACAACACACACCACAACCTCCTAACGGCAACACACTTCCTCAACATCCTTAACACCAACACACACCCCACAACATCCTTAACGCCAACACACACACCAAACAACCCTAATGCCAACACACCTTACAACATCCTTAACACCAACACACTTCCACAAGAACCTTAACACCAACACACTTCCACAACATCCTTAACACCAACACACACATCACAACATCCTTAACACCAACACACACCCCACAACATCTTTAACGCCAACACACTTCCACGACAACCTTAACACCAACTAAACACAGCTCCTCTTTATTGAACAACGCCCCTCTGTGTGCTCTCTGTGGAAACACAATGCTTCTGTGTTTTTTGTGTGTGTGTGTGTGTGCATATTGTGTGTGTGTGGGAGCCTATATGTCTGTGTGTCTGTGAGCCTATATGACTGTGTGTGTGTGCGCGCGTGTGCAAGCCTGCATGTGTGTGTGTTCGGAGGCATGTATGGGTGCATTTCTGTGTGTGCGTGTATGTGTGTGTGTGTGTTTGTGTATGTGTGTGCTCGCTTTTCTCTTTGGCCTTGGTAAATATTCACACCCTGAAACAGCTTGTTTATGAGAAGAGACAGATTCAAACACCGCTAGACAGCGATGAGGAAACAGCTCTTCCTGCTGCTGATGGAGACGTGTGTGAGTTAGGAGGCATCAGCACAGACAGCACAGACCTGATGGACTCCCCACACCACACCTGCTCTCAGACACACTCCCTGCTGTCAGTAATTACAGATATGTATGGAGCTCTCTCTCTCTCTCCCTCACTCTCTCTCTCCTCCACTTCCTCTCTCTGTCTCTCTGCCCCTCTCTCTATCTGTCTCTCTCCCTCACCCCCCCCCCCCCTCATTTTCTCGGTCTCTGCCCCCTCTCTCTTACTCTCTCTCTCTCTTTC
>CM059276.1:31029492-31056992 GCA_030347295.1 Setipinna tenuifilis
ACAGAGACAGAGAGACAGACAGGCAGAGAGACACACAGACGGACAGACAGAGAGACAGAGACAGATAGACAGGCAGAGACAGACAGGCAGAGACAGAGACAGATAGAGAGGCAAAGACAGAGAGACAAAGAGACAGACAGGCAGAGAGATAGACAGGCAGAGACAGAGACAGAGAAACAGACAGGCAGAGGCAGAGACAGAGAGACAGACAGGCAGAGAGACGATAAGACAGACAGACAGACACAGAAACAGACAGGCAGAGACAGAGAGACAGAGAGGGGGGAAACAGAAAGAAGAAAAGTTACTGCATGAGAGGCCAGGGCAGGTATATTTCAGAAGTTCAGACAGTAGGATAGAGGGAAGTTAAAAAAGACAACTGGAAAAAAGAGAACATAGAGAAAACAAGAAGCAGAGTAGAACATTGGACACTAGCACTGGGTACTAGTGGAGTAGGGCACTGGACACCAGTGGAGTAGGGCACTGGATACTAGCAGAGAAGGGCACTGGACACTAGTGGAGTAGGGCACTGGATACTAGAGGAGTAGGGCACTAGTGGAGTAGGGCACTGGACACTAGTGGAGTAGGGCACTGGATACTAGAGGAGTAGGGCACTGGACACTACCACTAGACACTAGTAGAGTAGGGCACTGGATACTAGTGGAGTAGGGCACTAGAGGAGTAGGGCACGAGTGGAGTAGGGCACTGGACACAGCCAGAATTCAAAGTGTCTGTCCAATAAGATGCCTCGCTGTGCTCTCACCTGTGGGACCAATAAGCACTGACCTAAAGCCTCCTCCCAGCATGCTCTCTGCTCCTCTCCCAGCATGCTCTCTGCTCCTCTCCCAGCATGCCCCAGCCACGGTGCCATGAGCACAGCCACTCTGCGTGACCCCAGTAGTGGGGGGGGGGGGACCCCAGTAAAGCATGGGGGGGGTGGGGGGGCTATTAGGGCCACTCTCACAGCACTTAGCGGATGAGCTCACCTCCCCATGACCCTCCGCCGTGTGCTACTTGCTGGGCGGTGGCTGGTGTGTGTGTGTGTGTGTGTATGTGTGTGTGTGTGTGTATATGTGTGTGTGTGTGTGTGTGTATGTGTATGTATGTGTGTGTGTGTGTGTGTGTGTGTGTGTGTGTGTGTGTGAAGGGAGAGGTTGTCCGCTAGATGGGCTGCTCATAGCCAATCAGGAGCCAGAAGCCCCTAAGCAGCAGGACAGGGCGAGGAGGTGTGTGTGAGGTCACACGCTTGTTACCGCGGCAATCAGCATAGTTAGCGCTGGAGAGTATGAAAAGCTGTGATGAGCGACCCCTTACTGGGGAGGGGGTTTAGAGAGGGAGGGGGGGTCGTGAATGGATGAAGTGGGGGCACGTAGGGAGGTGGGGGGGGTTACGAACAGAGGGGGGACACGGAGAGAGGGGGGGTCGCGGATGGGTCGAGAACAACATCAAGAGCAGATCCATGCTGTCCCTCCTGCTCTATTATACAGCACTGTGATCCCTACCGAGAGGCGTAATACCTGATAGCCTTAAGAAAACACAATACGGCAAGAACAAAGGGTCATTTCTAAAAACAACATTAAAGGTTGAAGTGGTAAAATTCCTGCCCTTTCTTTCTGGCGCCAGCGAAGACGAATCTACTTATGCTCCTCGAAACTAAACTGGCTTTTATTTCATTTTCCCTGAAAGGGATGCATGAGAATACATAACTCCCCACCCCGCCCCCCCACTCAACCCACCACCCCTACCCCCCACCCCCTGAGCCATCTCCAGGCCATAGTGAAATGTGAAGCAGATACTGTATACAGCAGGCAACAACCCCCCCCCCCCCACCCCCGCCCCCCCGGGGCCATCAATCACAGTGCTCCAGCCAGCGCTGGATAGGCATGCAGCCATGAGGGAGAGCACTGGCAGAGGAGGGGGGCAGTGTGTGTGTGTGTGTGGGGGGGGCAGTGTGCTTAACTGGCCCCCAGCTATTGTTTCTGACAGAGAGAGACGCAGGGATCCATAAAAACTCACTTTAATATGGTCGGGACTGGGGGACACTAAACCTGATACATACAAATTAGTGAAAAACCTGTGGAGACAAACACACACACACACACAGACACACACATACACACACACGCACACACACACACATACACACACATACATACACACACACACACACACACACACACACACACACACACACACATACAGAGGAAAAGGGAGGCAGAGGGCAGCATGTCCTCGTGTGTGTGGTTTCCATTACGTTACAGAACATTAGCTCAGCTTCTAACATTTCACGACGATTACAGAGGTTCAATAAGGAGCTGATTTTCGGCCAAATTATCGTCCGGCTTAATGATATGACCAGGCTTAATCAAATCCCCATTACAGGTCTGCCTCAATCGCCCCAGTGCAGATTGGGGATGAACCTTTGTTGTTCCCCTGCTAACTCAAAGAGGGCCCTGCTAGCTAACGCTCACCTAGCGCTGATCCATTACGATTAGCATAACCTGTCAGAGCAGGGATGAGGGAGATCGGCCCATAATGGCCACATTATCATAATTAGAGTATTGGGCCAATCAATGCAGGCATACACTGCTGCACTAAAGGCTATTCATCATGCCTTTGCCCCCCCTCAGCCATTTTAATTCAACCTGATCCTTCACCAGCAGCCCCATTCTCCCCCATTATAATGGCCTCCATGACTCGAGGAAATACATCTGGCCCGGGGGGATCGATACTCCGGTTGTCATGGCACAATTATGTTTTTGAAGCAGTCGGTTAAGCAGCCTCATTGTTAGGGTGGATTATAAAATAAATTGCATTATCGATTATAAAAATAAAAAACAAAAAAACAAACACTAGATGAATGTTCACTAGGGCGGAACAAAAGACGCCCTGGGACCAGCATGCACTGGGGCACGATCCATCGCCGTCGCGAGCGTCCGAGTAAACAATCGTCCAGTGCGCTGGTCAGCTCCGGGGCTCATTGTTGCTGCGTGATGAATTAAACAAACACTGAGAGTTACTACACAGCCTGTTCCTGTGCAGCTAACAACGTGCTGTAAATTAGCAGGCTGGAACAGGCCGCCTGTCTCTGGGCTGGTATCTATTGTACGCGCCCACAATGGGCCTCTCAGCAACCAGACTGGAAGTACAGTGCAGTCTTTCGCCTCAGCATCACCATCTATCACCATCTTGTTGTGGGGTGCGCGCGCGTGCCTGTGTGTGTGTGTGTGTGTGTGTGTGTGTGTGTGCGTGCCTGTGTGTGTGCGTGCCTGTGTGTGTGTGTATGTTAGAAAGATAGAGAGAGAGAAAGAGAGAGAGAGAGACAGAAAGACAGAGAGAATGCATGTGTGCCTGTGTGTGTGTGTGTGTGTGTCTGTGTGTGTGTCTTTGGTCTCACTCAGAGAACAGGCCACGTGTCTGGGCTCAACCCAGAGGTCGGATGCAGCGACAGTTGCTCTTTATTAAATAGGCATTAAAAAGCCTTAAAAAGTCTTTTTTTATAGGCTATGGTACAAACTACTAGCAAAAAAACAGATTTAGCTGCGATGCTCCATCTGCTACTCCAATAAGGATGTGTGTGTTCTGTGCTCATCACTGGAGGTGTGTATCGATGGCTGCAGTGCCTTATGCTCCCTGGGTCCCAACTCATACCCATCTCACAGGTGCCTTTCCTGGGCTCTACGGAGCTTTACACAGGTGCCTTTCCTGGGCTCTATGGAGATGGGGAGCACACAGTACACAGGGCCCCTTGATGCTTTTATCAAACAGCTATTGAAGAAGACAGATGAGATGAAGCTTAGTCATGTATGTGGACTCCCTGAGCAGGTAACCCATAATAGGGCTGATCTGTGTGGACTGCCAGTATGGGGCGCAGGCCTGTGGCTGAGCTATGGGACCATCAGTAAGGAGTGTAGGCCTGTGTCTGAGCTATGGGACCATCAGTAAGGAGTGTAGGCCTGTGTCTGAACTATGGGACCATCAGTAAGGAGGGCAGGCCTGTGTCTGAACTATGGGACCATCAGTAAGGAGTGTAGGCCTGTGTCTGAACTATGGGACCATCAGTAAGGAGGGCAGGCCTGTGTCTGAGCTATGGGACCATCAGGAGCGCAGGCCTGTGTCTGAGCTATGGGACCATCAGTAAGGAGAGGAGTGTAGGCCTGTGTCTAAGCTATGGAACCACCAGTAAGGAGTGTAGGCCTGTGTCTGAGCTGTGTGGACCATCAGTAAGGGGTGTAGGCCTGTGTCTGAGCTATGGGACCACCAGTAAGGAGCGCAGGCCTGTGTCTGAGCTATGGGACCATCAGTAAGGAGTGTAGGCCTGTGTCTGAGCTATGGGACCACCACTGGCCTGTAAAGGACACATGGTGTGGGAGTCATGCAGGAGGCTGGCGGCTGGATGGATGGGGGGCATTTCCTTCTGCGGGGAGGGGAGAGGGGACCAGCAGTGTTGGAGTGGGGGGGGGGGGAGGCATAGAAGAGGGAAGACTGGCAGTGTTGGAGTTGGGGGGTGGGTGGTGGGACGGCATAGGGGAGAGGGGACCAGCAGTGTTGGAGTGGAGGGGGAATAGGGGAGAGGGGAGACGGGCAGTGTTGGAGTGGGGGGGCATAGGGGAGAGGGGACCAGCAGTGTTGGAGTGGAGGGGGAATAGGGGAGAGGGGAGACGGGCAGTGTTGGAGTGGGGGGGCATAGGGGAGAGGGGACCAGCAGTGTTGGAGTGGGGGGGCATAGGGGAGAGGGGAGACGGGCAGTGTTGGAGTGGAGGGAGTGGGGGGGGGGTGTTATCTGGCAATGATTGGTGTGGGGGACTGGCAGCAACAGAGTTGGGGAGGGAGGTGGACTGGCAGTGCTGGAGTGGAGGGGGAAAGGAGGGAGAGGGGAGAGGGGAGGGGAGGGGGGAGAGGAGGGAGAGGGGAGAGGGGAGAGGACTGTACTGGCAGCGCTGGAGTGATGGGTGTGGGGGACTGGCAGCAACAGAGTTTGGGGAGGGAGAGGAGGAGAGGGGAGGAGGGAGGTGGACTGGCAGCGCTAGAGTTGGGGGGGAGAGGAGAAGGGAGGGAGGAGGGTACTGTACTGGCAGGGCTGGAGTGGAGGGAGTGGGGAGGAGAGGGGGTACTGTATTGGCAGGGCTGGAGTGGAGGGCAGTCTGCCAGACGAGGCTGAGGGGGGAGGGGGGAGGGGAGGGAGAGAGGCTGAGGGGGTGCTGAGGGGGTGCTGAGGGGGGAGGGGGGGAGGGGAGGGAGAGAGGCTGAGGGGGTGCTGAGGGGGTGGCCCCAGAGGAGCAATAGCACTTCCTGTGTGCCAGTCTCCAGACTGAGCCCGGTGCCGCTGGCCTCTCTCTCCCACAGACGCCTATGGTGCCAGGGACCTCTCTCTCCCACAGACGCCTGTGGTGTCAGGGCCTCTCTCTCTCTCCTACAGACACCTGTGGTGCCAGGGACCAGGGACCTCTCTCTCTGACACATGACTACACTGCTAGGGCCTCTCTCTCTCCTACAGACGGCCATGGTTCCACTGGCCCCTCTCTTACAGATGCCTACAGTGCCAGGGGCCAGGGGCCTCTCTCTCTTCTACAGACGCCTAAGGGGCCTGGGACCTCTCTCTCTCCTACAGACGCCTACAGTGCCAGGACCTCTCCCCTACAGATGAAATATCACTCTGAGACTGCACACCAAACAATTCAGTGGGCAAAACCCACAGTGGGATTAAAGAGGGCCAACACAGCCTGAACAAAGAGCAGCACACTGGCACAGATAAAACACTCATTAGTTCTGACTGTGTGTCTCAGCTGCTCTCTACCACACACTCAGCGAGACATCTCCCGGGCAGTGTTGTGACAAAGAGATGGATCGATTCGCTCCTTCATTAAGGGTTGGGCGTGTTTGAAATGACTGGCTGGCTGAGTGGCTGGCTTAAACAATGCAGTCTGGACTTGAATTAGTGATGTTTTTGGACAATCTCGTTGAAATGGATGGGTACGGTGTGGTACGGTGATTTTCGCTGTCATGATGTGGAGGTCTCGCACCTGCACGGGTACCCCAGGCCGCACGCCCACCTGCACTTTCCCCATCACACGGCCTTCTGGGAGATGCGTGCTGTTTCCCATGGCAACCAGGTTCCATGGAAGTGGCGGAAGTGGATGGAGGGAGGGGTGGGGTCAGTGGGTGCAGAGAGTTCTCTGACTGGCATCAGTGTCCACCCTGCTCGCTATGACGACAGACGGCTGCGGTGAGCATGTGCGTGTGCACACGCCCCCTCCTCCGTTTCCTGTTCCGATCTCGGGGGAGCCGTGGGGGGGGGGGGGGGGGGGGCTGATGACGGCATAGATGGATGTGTGCTTCAGATGTCAGCACCCCCCTGACCCCCCCACGCTTCTCCCCACCTCCCCCACCCTTACATGAGAGGGAGAGAGAGAGAATGAGAGAGAGAATGAAAGAGGGAGGATGAGGCTGAGAATGGTGTAGACAGCTACCCCCTGCTCATTCTCTCTCTCTCCCTCTCTCTCTCTCTCTCTCTCTCTCTCTCTGTGTGATGGACCGGAGCAGGGGGGAGCTCCATGACACAGAGAGAGAGAGAGAGAGAGAATGAGAATGAGAGTGAGAATGAGAGAGGGAGAATGAAAGAGAATGAGAGAGAATGAGAAAGGGAGAATAAGAGAGAGAATGAAAGAGAAAATGGAGGCTGAGAGTGGCATAGAGTGACATGCTGGGCCTGTGGACGTGACGTCAGTTTCTCCCCCCATGACAGGAAGAGAGAGAAAGACACAAAGAGAGAGAGAGTGAAAGAAGGAAAGAGGGAGAGTGAAAGAGGGAATGGAGGTTAAGGACGCAGAGACTGACGTGCTGGGTGCCTCAGACTGCAGCTTTCTTCCCGCCACTCCCCTCCGTGAAAAACAGAGGGACAGAGACAGAAAAGGTACAGAGAAAATGAAAGAGATGGAGTAAGATGAGAGAGATGAGAGAAGGAGAGAGAGAGAGAGAAAAAGAGAGAGCGGGAGATGAGAGAGGCAGAGAGAGAAAGAGAGGGAGAGCAAGAATAAGAGAGAAGATGAGAGAGAGAAAGAGAGAAGAAGATGAGAAAGAGAAAGAGAAAGACAGAGGGAGAGCAAGAATAAGAGAGAGGAAGATAAGAGAGAGAAAGAGAGAAGAAGATGAGAGAGAGAAAGAGAGAGACAGAGAGAGAGCAAGAATAAGAGAGAGGAAGATAAGAGAGACCGAGAGAGAGAGAGAGAGAGAAAGAGAGAGACAGAGGGAGAGCAAGAATAAGAGAGAGCAAGAATAAGAGAGAGACAGAGATAGAGAGAGAGAGAGAGCGATAGAGCTTAGTCATGGTGACTCACACTCCAGCCGTGCTGAGAGCTGCTGCCTCTGCCCACACACTTCTCTCTCCTCTTTCTCTCCTCTTTCTCTTCTCTTTCTATCCCTTTTTCTCTCTTTCTCTCCTCTTTCTCTCCTCTTTCTATCCCTTTTTTCTCTCTCTTTCTCTTCTCTCCATCTCTTTCTCTTCTCTCCACCTTTCTCTTTTCTCTTTCTGCCTCTTTCTCTTCTCTCTCTCACTCCTCCCTCTATCCCTTTCACACTCTCTACCTCTTTCTCTTTCCTCTCCTTTCCCTCTCTCTTTCTTTCCTCTCCTTACCCTCTCTCTTTCTTTCCTCTACCCCTCTAGTCCCTCTCTCTATTTGGTGGCTTCCTCCTACTCCTTCTTCACCTCCAGTGTTCCCTCCATCTCATGCTGATTTGAAATAGTCACTGTCTCCTTCTCCCATCACACCTCCTCTTTGTTTCTTTCCAGCGCCAGCTCAGAGTCACGTGTGCCGGGGGGGGGGGGGGGGGCAGGCGGGCGATGGTGGGGGAGCGACAATGATCAAGCGCACTGTTAGTCTCCTAGGGTGCTAGGGTGTCTCCTCACCTGTTTGACATTGTACCCTGTCTTGGTGCTAGTTAGCGGTGGGTGTTCCCTCACCTGTTTGACATTGTACCCTGTCTGGGTATTATATGGTGTGTGTCTCCTCACCAGGTTAATATCGTACCCTGTCCTGGCGCACTGTTAGTTAGTGGTGGGTGACTTCTTACCTGTTTGACATTGTAGCCTGTCTGGGAGTTATATGGTGTGTGTCTCCTCACCTGTTTGACATTGTAGCCCGTCTTGGCGCTAGTTAGTGGTGTGTGTCCTCACCTGTTTGACATTGTACCCTGTTTGGTGTGTGTGTCCTCACCTGTTTGACATTGTAGCCTGTTTGGTGTGTGTGTCCTCACCTGTTTGACATTGTAGCCTGTTTGGTGTGTGTGTCCTCACCTGTTTGACATTGTACCCTGTTTGGTGTGTGTGTCCTCACCTGTTTGACATTGTAGCCTGTTTGGTGTGTGTGTCCTCACCTGTTTGACATTGTAGCCTGTTTGGTGTGTGTGTCCTCACCTGTTTGACATTGTAGCCTGGTTGGTGTGTGTGTCCTCACCTGTTTGACGTTGTAGCCCGTCTTGGCGCTGGTCTCGATGAACATGACGCTCAGCTCCTTGGCCCGCTGCTCTCCCTCCTCTATGGTGATTTGCCTGCGGACACACGAGCAGAAGAGCAGAAGATTAGAAGAGCACAGGCCGTTACGGAGCCATGATGACCTGTCAGGCCGAACGCGTGAAAAACGACACACAACTCCGTCCCCTCCGAACACAAGCTGTAAATACGTCTCCTGCATACAGTAGCACACATGTATGGAAATGCCATGTCAGTATATCACAGTGACTGAGGCCAGGGGCAGATGTGTCGCATGTGTGTGTGAAGCACAGCCCTACTTCTCTAACAGCCTGGATAAAATAGCCGTTACAACTGCCAGGTTACCGTAGCAAATATTTACTTTTTAAAGTGGTCGAACTACTTGCGGAGTGATATGGTACCGTGAATCTGAAGTGACAAAACTCGTTGCCATTGGCAGCGGGCGTTAATGGCGCAGCGGGCGGTTATCAAAAAATATCCGCCCGTAGAACGCTGGGAAAGTCCATTCAAAGTGAATGGGAGCTGTCACAACATTCTAGAGGGCCGTAGAATAACATTACATTATATTACATTACATTACATTACATTGCATTGCATTTGGCAGACGCTTTTATCCAAAGCCACTTACAAAAGGAGGAGATCCCATTTAGCTCGCGTCTGTCAAGTCCAATGTGGATGAATGTTTATTAGCTGGAATAGGATGACTTCTTAAATGTGGATGAGTGTTATTTGGCTGGAATAAGAGGACTTCTTAATTGACTAAGAGTTATATCTGCTTTAAACATACTTTTCTACTAAAACTGTGAAGTCCAATGTGGATGAATGTTATTAAGCTGGAATAAGAGGACTTCTTTAATGTGGAGGAATGTTATTTAGCTGGAATAAGAGGACTTCTTAAATGACCGGAGCTTATATCTGCTTTAAACATACTTGTCTGCTTAAACTAACATCATTGTCTTAGTTCAGCAGACAAAGAGGAGGCAGCCATGATCATCACGGCAGTTTGTCTCCATCATGGCTGACACAGGCCCCTACATGAGGTCCCCTCTGTCGCCGTCGGAATGTTAGACACTCTGAGTGAGGCACAGCATGTGTGTGTGTGTGTGCGTGTGTGTGTGTGCGCGTGTGTGCGTGCCTGCATGTGTTCATGTGTGTGTGTGTGTGTGCATGTTAGACACTCCCAGTGAGGTACTGTCTGGCCTCGCAGCACTGAGACACTCAGACAGCATCATCACTCATATGCACTCACACACACACACACACGCACACGCACACACACACACACACACACGCACACACACACACACACACGCACGCACACGCACACATGCACACATGCACACACACACACAGACACACGCACACACACGCACACACACACACACACAGACACACACATGCACACACATGCACACACACTCAGAGAGCAAGCCCTGCTTGAGTAATTAATTGCTGGAGAAAGTGATTAAGCTCTTTATATGCTGGCACATTAATTAAAGCAGGTTTATATGACACACTCGTGGATTAATATGTGTGGGGAACAAAGAACGAGAGAGAGAGAGAGAGAGAGAGAGAGAGACAGACAGAGACAGAGAGATAGACAGAGAGAGAGGGAGGCAGAGAGATAGAGAGGCAATAACAGATAGAGAGAGTAAGAGAGATACAGAGACAGAGAGACACAGAGAGAGAGAGAGACAGGCAGGCAGAGAGAGGGAGGGAGAGGAAAAAATGGAGTGAGAGAGGGCAAACAAGTGAATAAGACACACACACACACACACACACACACACACACACACACACACACTTGAGAGCGATGAAGTGGTGAAGAAAAAAGATGGACTACTCAAAAGAGAAGGGGTGGGAGGCATGCAGACAGAGAGAAAGACAGGAGCAAACACAAACACACACACACACACATGCACAGACACACACACACACACACACACACATGCACAGACACACACACACACACACACACACACACACACACATGCACAGACACACACACACACGCACACACATATACACATACACACACTCCTCTCTTCTCCTCAGTGTTAAAACACCAGTCTCTCTCTCCTCTCTCTCTCTTTCACTCTCTCTCTCTCTTTCTCTGCTTCTCTCTCTCATTCTCTCTGTCTGTGTAGACAGAGTATGGGTGTGTGTGTGTGTGTGTGTGTGTGTGTGTGTGTGTGTGTGTGTGTGTGTGTGTGTGTGTAAATGTGCATTTATGTCAGTGTAGGCATGTTTGGAGGTTGAAGAGTGTCTGAGTGCACAGCGAGATGGCAGGGCCGGGCTCTCTCTTTCTCTCTCTTACACACACACACACACACACACACACACACACACACACACACACACACACACACGCATGACGTAACCAGTCAGAGTCCTTTGTTCTCCTTGCAGAAATAGAAGAAGTAAAAAATGAAGGTGGGGGGGGGCAGTAAGTGCGTCCCTCTTCTCTACCCTCTCAGACACTCCCTCCACCCCCACATCCCTCTCTCCCCTCCTCCCTTCACCCCACCACCCTCTCAGACACTCCCTCCACCCCCACCACCCTCCACCCTCACATCTCCACATCCCTTCACCCCCAGCACCCCCA
The DNA here is from genome assembly GCA_030347295.1 of Setipinna tenuifilis. Lineage (NCBI taxonomy): Eukaryota > Metazoa > Chordata > Actinopteri > Clupeiformes > Engraulidae > Setipinna > Setipinna tenuifilis. The sequence goes on from CM059276.1 coordinate 31,040,583, forward strand.
CCCTCCACATCCCTCTTCTCTACCCTCTCAGCCACTCCCTCCACCCCCACATCCCTCTCTTCCCTCCTCCGTTCACCCCACCACCTCCCACACCCCTCATTTCCCTCCACCCCACCACCCCCAAACCTACCCTCCACATCCCTCTTCTCTCCCCTCTCAGACAGTCCCTCCAACCCTCCACATCCCCACCCTCCATAGCCCTCTCTTCCTTCCTCCCTTCACCCCCACCACCCCCACCCCTACCCTTCACATCCCTCTTCTCTCCCCTCTCAGACACTCCCTCCAACCCCACCACCCTCCACCCCCCCCACCCCTCATTTTCCTTCAGCCCCACCACCCCCCACCCCTACATCCCCCACCCTCCACATCCCTCTTCTCTCCCCTCTCAGACACTCCCTCCAAACCTTCCCATCCCCACCCTCCACATCCCTCTCCTCCCTCCACACCCTCACCTCTCACTCTCCATAGCCCTCTCTTCCCTCCTCCCTCCACCCCCACCACACCCACCCCTACATCCCACTTCTCTTCCCTTTCAGACACTCCCTCCATCCCCTTCCCACCCCCACTACCACTCGCCCTACACATCCTTCTCTCCCCTCCACCCCCCAGACCCCCACCCTCCTCTACCATGCCCATCACACTCAATCAGCACACTGTGGGGTGTATATAGTGAACTGTGGGGTGTAGCTAGTAAACTGTGGGGTGTAGCTAGTAAACTGTGGGGTGTATCTAATAAACTGTGGTGTGTGTCAGGCACACTGTGGCTTGGCCTCCTCTCATCCCAGCAATCCCCCCCAGCCAGCCATGGACACAGATAAACACACAGCAGTGTCCACACAAGGCACTGATTCCACACACACACACACACACACACACACACACACGTAGGCACACACACAGACACGCACACACACAGACACCGACACACACAGAAACAGACACAGACACACACACAGACACAGCCACACACACACACAGACACACTGACACACAGACACACAGACACACTGACAGACAAACAGACGCACGCACACACACACACACCCATCAGCAAGATATAGTCCTGTGTTGGCAAACTTAAATTGTCCTCTCCACAGCAGACTGTCTCTGATTCATGTATCATTTCTGTCAGCCTGTGCCAGGTCCCACACACCCACACACACACACACACACACACACACACACACACACACACACACACAGTCTCTGATTCATGTATCATTTCTGTCAGTCTGTGCCAGGTCCCACACACCCACACACACACACACACACACACACACACACACACACACACACACACAGTCTCTGATTCATGTATCATTTCTGTCAGTCTGTGCCAGGTCCCACACACACACACACACACACACACACACACACACACACACACACACACACAGTCTCTGATTCATGTATCATTTCTGTCAGTCTGTGCCAGGTCCCACACACACACACCCACACACACACACACACACACACAGTCTCTGATTCATGTATCATTTCTGTCAGTCTGTGCCAGGTCCCACACACCCACACACACACACACACACACATACACACACACACACACACAAACACACACACACACACACACACACACACACACACACACTGTGCCAGGTCCAGTCCAAATGGCTGCTCTGAAAAAGCTATTATCCTGACCAAGACTGCCCTGCAAAGCCAAAAAGCCATAAGCACTTATTTCGTCACATGAGTTTAAACTGGAAATTGACTTCATAACACCTCCTTTTGTTACTAAATCTCCTGCTTCTTGCTATTAAGGAAGTACATAAAAGCAAGGGGTTCTGGCTGTTCTGGCCCAGCCTTGCCTATTCAGTCTGGCCCCCAGTTTAATTAGCTACGTTTACGTGGACAGTTTTTAGCCATCTAATCTGATCATCTGAACGTAGCGTTGACAAGATAGTTACAAAAATGATACAATACATTTGAATAGCCACTGTCACAAACTGGTGGTAGGTAATGATGGTCTTATCTCTAGTTGGACCTGAACACATCATAGAGCCTCACCAGAAACAGGATTTCAGACAGTTTTCTGATCGAGGTGTTTATATGTGCATTTCTATTCCGATTCAGTAGTTATTCCGTTTCTAATCAGATTACATTTCTGATTGGATTAAAAGTGTCCATGTAAACATAGTTACATATTGAGTCCCTCATTCACCCATTCGTTCCTGTCCCTCCCCCTAAAGCTGCTGTGTGTGATCAGAGCTCTGAGTGATGGTTGCTCTGCTGCATATGGGTAGGGGCTCCACATGGGTAGGGGCTGCTCTGCTGCATATGGCTGGTGGCTCCACATGGGTGGGGGCTGGCGGTGTCCTTGGGAACGCCTGTGTGCCCCATGTGGAAAATTGCTTCATAACGGCAGTGTAGTGTTATTGTTTTTGTGGGGTGGGTGTCAGTAGACTGTGTGTGTGTGTGTGTGTGATTGTGTGTGTGAAGCAAATCTCCCTCTCCATCTCTCTCCATCTCTCTGCCCGTCTCGCTGTGACTTGATAAAGCCAGTGTGATGATCCCTCTGTCGATGCGCAGACCGGCTCTAATCTCACAGGCTCCTGCTGGCTAACCCTGAGGGCTGAGACAGACTCACATGATGGCCACTGGTCATGCCATGTACCTACATCACACATACACACATAAACACACACACAGACACCCAAACACACATACACACACACACAAAGGTACACACACACACACAAAGGTACACACACATACACACACACACACACACATATACACACACACACACAGACGCACACACATACATACACATACACACACACACACACACACACACACACACACACACACACACACACACACACAGGCCTGTTTATCCAAAGCTGGCCTAGCTACTCTACTCTCTGCAATTTCAAACCCATCAACCATGAAATGAATATATAAATATGTGTGTGTGTATATATATATGCACGTGTGCTCCAGCAGATTGCAGGAACAGCCTCTGAGACCCCAGCCCCTCCAGCCAGAACTTACTTATTTGTATTATATACAAGCCTTATTGTACTTTTTTATATGTTATGTTTTATCATTATGTTTTATTGCTATTTATGGCCCCTCCACCCAGAATAGTGCAGTCCAGGCACAGCTCTGATCCTGCACAGAGGAGAGCAGTCCAGGCCTCTAGCAGGGCACCCACACTGGGAGGTTTTAGTTTAATGGCACCATTTGAGCTTTATTACGCTACACACTGTGTGTTTTACTTATTTGTATTATATACAAGCTTTATTGTACTTTTTGCCATGTTATGTTTTATCATTATGTTTTCTTAATGATCTCTTGTCTCTTGTCATGTTTGTAAGATGTTTAATGTTCACTGTGGGCCTAGGGAGCACTGCAATTTCAAATCCTGTGTGTGCAACCTGCACATATGGCTTTTGACAATAAAGCTGACTTTGACTCTGACTTAAGAAGCAAATCTACATGCCTGTTTCATTCCTGCTTTTTCTGCATTCCACATTCTGCCATCAAAGCTTTCCAGCAGCGTTAAATCAGAACACCCCCCCCAACCCCTCACCTCCCCACCTCCTCCGCGCCCCCCCCTGGCCCCCCGCTGCCACAGTAGCAGCCTGCTCCACACCACACTCTGCCAAACTGTGCATCTTTTGTTCACTGCAGGAAAGAGTGACTCCCCCACCCCCCCGCTCCACCCCCCCTCCTGGGGTAAGAGGAGAGGTGAGAGCGGAGCCCCTCCTGGGGTAAGAGGAGAGGTGAGAGCGGAGCCCCTCCTGGGTAAGGGGAGAGGTGAGAGCGGAGCCCCTCCTGGGGTAAGGGGAGAGGTGAGAGCGGAGCCCCTCCTGGGGTAAGAGGAGAGGTGAGAGCGGAGCCCCTCCTGGGTAAGAGGAGAGGTGAGAGCGGAGCCCCTCCTGGGGTAAGGGGAGAGGTGAGAGCGGAGCCCCTCCTGGGGTAAGAGGAGAGGTGAGAGCGGAGCCCCTCCTGGGGTAAGAGGAGAGGTGAGAGCGGAGCCCCTCCTGGGGGAAGGGGAGAGGTGAGAGCGGAGCCCCTCCTGGGTAAGAGGAGAGGTGAGAGCGGAGCCCCTCCTGGGGTAAGAGGAGAGGTGAGAGCGGAGATGAAATATAGGGCAGGCACGGGGATGCAGATGAGAAGGAGGAAATATGGCGCCTTTCCTTCACAGAGCAGGGGGGCACCTCTGAGCAGGGGGGCACCTCTGAGCAGGGGGCCACCCCCCCATGGGGTCGACTGGGAAAAAATGGGCCAAACTTTCTGAAAGCCCGTCACAGCGCCCCGGGGGGGATTTCACAGCGCTGTTTTGTGTTTTCTTTCATTTTCTTGCGGTGCCCCCCTTTAATAGGTTTTTTGGGGGGGCTGACACCACTGCTTTTGACTGGCTGATGTGACTGGAGGGGAAGTGGGGTGGGGGTGTGTGGTGTGTGGTGTGGAGTGTGGGGTGTGGGGGAGTGGGGTGATGTGAGAGGCCCGTAAGGTCCTCAAGTGAAGGCTGAACCCTCTAGATCTGGCAGCTGCCCAACGGCCAAGGGGATGAAAACAGAATGCCACACTTCAGCTATTCCGCTCCACGGCAACCGTTGCTTTGGCAGCAGCTGCCACGGCGACACCACTTACAGTGTTCCGAACAAGAATGGACCACAGCACCCGTGTCAGTTCTAATATACTCTGATGTCATACCTGGCCTCTACAGCCCACACCTGGACCCTGAATGCACCCTGAACAACAAGCTCATGCTATTGGCACAGAAACCCATCCAAGGGTGCACGAAACGAAACAGGGGACTTCTTTTCTGTGCCTAGCTACATCACTGCCACACACACAGCCTACCTACATCACTGCCATTCACAGTCTATAGCTACATCACTGCCACACACACTCTAGCTACATCACTGCCACTCACACACTGCTCCCAGTAAGATCCTGCCTGTTCCACTTCCCCAACACACCCACAATTACACAACTACCACATACACGACAGTCCCTTCCACCACTTTTTCTCTTTGTCTCTGTCTTTCTCTCTCTATCCCTCCCTGTCTCTTGCCCCTGCTCTGACAGGCAGTTCCTGTGGCCTCGTTCCCAATGGTGGAGTTTATGGATGAGGGACACTTGAGGCTCAGGTGGAGTTTACAGGTGAGGGATGCACAGGTGGAGTTTGTGGATGAGAGAAGCACAGGTGGAGGAGGAGTTGAAGTCGGGGGGTGCAGAGGGGTCCAGGCCCTCCGTTGGGATTAATTTCAGACAAGCCATTTCAGGGGACACGGCATGGACACATTTGCCCTCATAATATTCACACTGAGGTTTCCACGGTAACGTCTGCAGCAGTATAATTCCTTCTGAAGCAGAACGGGCCATCAGACAATATTGTAATGTTCTACCATGAAACCACCAAAATGCTAATTATCCCGCTCTTGCCTTATCTCTTTTTTCTCTTTCTAGCTCCCGTACTCTTTGTCTCTCTCTGTTTTCTCTCTCTCTCTCTGCCCCCCCCCCCTCTTTGTTCATGCTTGAAATAGAGTTTGACTTGGATGGAAACAGAGCTTCTCTTCTCTCTCATGAGGGCTGGACCCAGTGCTGAGTGTGTGCAGACAGGTCCAAACACTTACAGCTTTTAGGGGAGTGGGTGTCTGCCAAGCTCTGCCACTAACTAACCTGAAACAGCACCATCATATCTTAGCTCACTGAAGCAACACCATCAGATCAGTGATATCTGAGCGGACTGAAGCAGGAACATCAGGGATATCTGGAACTGACTGAAACAACACAATTACAGATATCAGGGAGGGGTGAAGCAACATCATCACAGATGTCTGGGAGGTGGAGCAGCACCAGATACATCTCGCTGAACTGAAGCAGTAACGTCAGGGATATCTGGGTGGAATGAAACAGCACAATTACAGATATCTGGTTCTGACTGAAGCAGCACCATCAGATATATCTCTCTGGAATTAAGCAGCAACATTGGGGCGGGGGGGCAGCATCAGGTACTGTATATCTGACTGAAGCAGCACCATCAGGCATATCTGGTTCTGACTGGGACCATCTGCTTTCCTCTGCTCCACAGAACGAGAGGACGAGAGGAAGGGACTGACAGGCCAGGATGTAAACAAATGTCCGCCTGACAAAAGCAGGCCGTAAACAAGGCAGGAAGAACGAAAGAAAAAAAAGCCAACTGAGAAAAGAGACAGAAGAAAAACAAATCATTTCCTCTACCACATGACAACAAGACTTTTGTAAACAAATCCTGATAGAATATGAAAAAACACAAGGCAGAAGGCGTCTGTACCCAAGCTGAATTAACATGCCGCCGTGCCTGCAGTTATAACTCAGATGATTGATAAATTATTTAGCAGGAAGTGCCTTTCAGGCGGCCACAAAAGCTGCTGCGTCTCCAAGTGCAACACACACGCTAATGAGCATAACAAAGAGTGTTTATGACTGACACCAAATTAGACAGAGCAGCGCTGAGGCCAGGGAAGAAGAGCGCAATTTCCCCCGCTTTTATCTCTCTCTCCTCCCTTCTCTCTCTCTATTCCTCTCTTCCTGCCTCTGTACCCCTCTCTCTTTCCCTCCTCCCTCTCTATTCCTCTCTTCCTCCCTCTGTACCCCTCTCTTTCCCTCCTCCTTTGCCGTTTCTCTGTGGTGAGGCTCCTGACAGCTCGCCCATCCCTGCCGTCACGCACCCATCGCCATGGTGAGGAGACGGGGTCCTGATCTGAGCTCTTAGCCGTATCTGCCCAGCACAGGCAGCAGCACAGACAGCCCCAGGCCTGGGGCCTTTTTAGAATCTCTGCCCCACCCTGCCCCACTCTGCCCTGCCCTGCCCTGCCCAGTCCTGCTCTGTCTCATTCTGTCTCTGTCTGTCTCTGATGCCTCACTCTGTCCCCCTCTCCCACCCTGTCCTGTCTCTCTCTGTCTCCTCTGTCTCTCTTTGCCTCTGTCTCCCTCTGTCTCCCTCTGTCTCTGCCCTGTCTCATTCCGTCTCCTCATCTCCTGAGCCCACTGACCAAACTGAACTCAGGCAAGAGAGGAGAGAGAGGAGGAGGAAGAGGAAGAGGAGGAGGAGGAGGAGGAGGAGGAAGAGGAGGAGGAGGAGGGGGAGGAGGAGGGGGAAGAGGAGGAAGAGGAGGAGGAGGAGGAGGAAGGAAAAGAAGAAAATGCCCGAGCAGCAGTTCTGTCCTAATCCCTCACATCAATCAGACACAGACTAGGACAGGGGCAGGATGGTGGGCGTCAGGAGGAGAGAAAGAGAGAACAGAGAATAGAGGGAGAGGGAAAAGGAGAGAGAGAGAGAAAAGGAGAGAAAGAGAGAGAGAGAGAGAAAGAGAGAGAGAGAAGAAGGAAAAACGAGGAACAAATAAATGGAGTGAATGCGTCATTCTGAGGCGCCTGGTTAACCAGAAACATCTAAACTGCAGATTCTTCTCCCTATGAAGGGGGGGGGGGGCAGATTCTTCTCCCTATAAAGGGGGAGGGGGGTGTTACTAGACAGAGTGGCACTGGCAGCAAGTCGGTGGTTAGCAGGCCGTCAGTAGGACATAAATGAAGACCAACACAAATAACGACAACCAAGGCACATCAGGGACAATAACTCACAGTACCAAGGAGAGCAAATACACAGGCTGGGCTTGGTAGTTCGCCTCAGGCCCTCCATGCAAACGAGTCCTGCGATCACACTGGGTCTACTGAGGTGTGTGTGTCAGTGTGTGTGTTTGGGGGTCCTGCCACCACACTGGGTCAGGTGAGGAGGGTGTGTGTGTGTGTGTTTGGGGGTATAGCCGTCCTACTAGGCCTGGTGAGGTGTGTGTGTGTTTGGAGTTCCTGCCATCATACTGGGCTTGGTGAGGTGTGTGTATGAGTGTGTTTGGGGGTATAGCCGTCATAGTGGATCTGGTGAGGTGTGTGTGTGTGTGTGTGTGTGTGTGTGTGTGACTATGTTTAGGGGTTCAGCTGTGGTATGTAACACACTTCACAGGGTGGAGCTGGGTGTGTGAGGGGTGTTTAGGGGTTCAGCTGTGATGTGTGTAACCTCTCGTCCTAACCCTGGGTGTGTGAGGGGTGTGTGAGGGGTGTGTGAGGGGTGTGTGAGGGGTGAAGCTGTGATGTGTGTAGCCTCTCATCTTAACCCAGGCTGACATGACGTCACCCACTGCTGCTGGCTTCACACACCAAATGTAATTTGCAGCCACATTAGACACTTTAGTTTCTTTGGTTATTTCCACATTCTTTCTGTGCCACACACACACACACACACACACACACACACACACACACACACACACCCAACATAATTAGTAGCCATATTAGATGTGTCACGTTTGCTCATTCCTACATTCCTGCTGTCCCACACACACATTACACCAAATACTTTGCAGCCCACCCACCACACACAAATTACAAAAATGTATTACAGGCTAAATCAATGGGAGTTCCAGGCAGGCTTAAACATAACAATTAATCCTTCCCCCTCTCTCTTTCTCTCTCTCTCTCTCTCCTTCGCTCCCCTCCCCTCTTCTTCTCTCTCTCCCACAAACTCTTTGTTTTTCTTTTTGGTTTTTCTCTTTCCCACCCTCTCCCACACAGCCATCATCTCAATCGCTCGCCCTACATCTTCCACACATTCCTCCCTTTTTTCCTCTCCTCCAGCCACCCTCTCATCCCTCTCTTCCTCTCCTCCAGCCACCCTCTCATCCCTCTCTTCCTCTCCTCCAGCCACCCTCTCATCCCTCTCTTCCTCTCCACCAGCCACCCTCTCATCACTCTCTTCCTCTCCTCCACAGCTTTCCTCTCACCTCCTCCCTCTCTCTCTATCTCTTTATCCAACTATCTCTACATCCCCTCTCCCTCTCTATTCCCACTCCTCTCTCTCTTTCTCTATCCAACTATCTCTACATCCTCTGTCTCTATCCTCCTCCCTCTCTCTCCCTCTCTCTCTCTCTCTTCAACTATCTCTGCATCCTCTCTCTTCCTCTCTATTCCCACTCTTTCTATACAATCTTCTCTGCATCCTCTCTCTCTCTCCCCCACTCCTCTCTCTCTTTCTCTCTCTCTCTCTCTCGTCTCCCGTCTTCTCCAGGGTGTTTGTGGAGAGCTAACCAGAGTCTCTCTCTCTCTCTCTATCTTTTTCTCTCTCTCTATCTTTTTTCTCCCCCTCTCTCTCTCTCTCTTCCTCTCTCTCTGTCTCTCTCTCTCTCTAAGCAGGTTCATTATCACTCCGTTATCTCTCTCTGTGAGCGTCTCCGGCGATGTCACATTTCATTGCCCGTGTGCGGGGGACGGCTGGGTGCCGTGGCAACCGTATTCAAATGCGCCCCCCCCCCGCGGCGCCGCTATCGATCGCGAATATGATTAATTACCTGCACATCGATGGCGCCAAGCCAACACCTGTCTCAACTTTCACAGGAAGTGTCAAGTGCAGACCTGGCACAGCGTTAGTGGGGAGAGGAAGAGAAGAGAGGAAGAGAGGGAGAGAGGGAGAGAGAGGAAGAGAGGGGGGATAGAGGGGGAGAGGGGGAGAGAGGGAGAGAGGGGGAGAGAGAGGAAGAGAGGGGGAGAGAGAGGAAGAGAGGGAGAGAGAGGGAGAGAGGGAGAGAGAGGGAGAGAGGGAGAGAGAGGGGGAGAGAGGGAGAGAGAGGGAGAGAGAGGGAGAGAGAGGGAGAGAGAGGAAGAGAGAGGGAGAGAGGGGAGAGGGGGGAGAGAGGGGGAGAGAGGGGGAGAGGGGGGGGGAGAGGAAGAGAGAGGGAGAGAGGGGGAGAGAGGGGGAGAGAGGGAGAGAGAGGGGGAGAGAGGGAGAGAGGGGGAGAGGGGGGAGAGAGGGGGGGAGAGAGGGAGAGAGAGGGAGAGAGGGGGGGGAGAGAGGGGGAGAGAGGGGGAGAGAGGGGGGAAGAGGGGGGGGGACAAAGCGTGAGAGGGAGAGAGAGAAAGAGTGAGACAGAGAGAGAGAGCGAAGAGGGGGAGAGGGGGAGAGAGAGGGAGAGGGGGAGACAGGGGGAGGGAGAAAGAGAGAGAGCATGAGAAGAAGAGAGAGAGAGAGAGAGCCAGGCACCTTTGGAATGCAAATGTCTCTTCAGGTGTCACTTGTGCAGAGCAGGCGAATGTGAGTGTTGCTGGTTTCAGGTGTAAAAAAGAGTTTTCCTGGAAAATGTGTGAAAAGGAATCTGCCTGCTCCCCTTATGAAACATGCAGCAGGCAAAGCAGCAGTGATACTGTGGCCACCAGGGTGCCAGTATGACCACAAGTGACTATTGTCAGTGAGAGCAGCTTTGATGTTCGTTTCTGTGGGATGGATTTTGGGGAAAATTTGCAGGACATGAAAGACTGGAGCTGCCTCTATGGTGTGATGGTATTAAGGGTGGGGGTGAGGTGGAGAGGGGGTAGGATAAGGTGGAGGGGGGGTGGAGGGGGCTGAGGGGTTGCAGTGAGGTAGAGGAGGGAGTATAATGGTTTGTGAGGTAGGAAGTGTGGGGGTGAGGTGAAGAGGGGGTATGATAAGGTGGGGGGGGGGGGGTTGGAGTGAGGTGAAGAGGGGTATGATAAGGGGGGTGGTGGGGTGGGGCGGGGGTGGGGTGGGGTGAAGAGGGGTATGATAAGTTGGTCTGTGAGGTAGACAGAGGGGGTGTGAGGTAGACAGAGGGGGTTAGGGGTAGACAGAGGGGGTGAAGGTCTGCGAGGGTGGAGGGGTTGGTGTGAGGTGGAGATGCAGAGCAGACCTGCAGCAGGGATGGAGCACTTTGATTGGGCAAAGGCTTCAGGGCATGGATAGCTACCAAGGAGCACAGCTAGAGGGCTAAGAGGCTATAGGGGGTAGCTCATAAGTGACGGAGGTTTTTCATCCTCTGCTATACTCCTTTTTCCTGTTGTTCTTTTTTCCCTTCTCTCTGTCTCTTGTTCCTCTCACAAGCATATCTCTCTCTCCCTGTCTCTTTCTCTCTCTCTCTTCCTCTGCAAAACACACACTCATATTTGCACACACACCCCCAGTACCAGACCCGGCGCTGCGTCAGCAGTATAATCTGCACATGACGGAGAGTAAAACACACACTCACATTTGCACACACACACTTTATAGGGAGAGTAAAACACACACTCACATTTGCACACACACACATAACACAGAGAGTGTGTGTCCGTGAGTGTGTGTGCGTGGGCGTCGACCATCAGCAGTTCTGGAGCAGCAGCTGTGGCCCCTTCTGAGGCAGCGAGCAGGAAGCTCGGAGACAAACGTGTGTGTTTGTGCCGACACACACACACACACACACACACACACACTCCACTGCGCAAGTTATGCAACCCAAGCAAACACCATGCTTCATCATTAGCAGGCCACAGCCAAATAATAATAATAGCCTCATGACGCACATCTACACACTAGTGCACACCAGCCCCTGTTGATCAGGACGTCAACACAGACCTCTACATCTAGAGTCTCCCTGGCATCTAGCACTCAACAGCCAACTCTGTGAAGGGGTCTGGTTGGCCTGGCATCTAGAACTCAGCAGCCAACTCTGTGAAGGGGGCTGGTTGGCCTGGCATCTAGAACTCAGCAGCCAACTCTGTGAAGGGGGCTGGTTGGCCAACGGTGCTCTGGCACTGACTGCAAGGGCATAATATCAAGCGGCAACAGTCCAGGCTAAACAATGAAGTCCAAACTGAACATTCGGAAGTAATAACACCTCAAATGTTCAATAGGGGCTGGCTGCAGGTGCAAGCAACTTACAAGAGACTCTCATGTTATAAAGGCTATTTTCACAGCAAAAATAAATGTATTTACAGCCTGGTTCAAAAAACGATTTTGGTGAGTTTCGGTAGTTCTACAAGCCCATTATAACTAATTTTGTTCACAATCCATTAGTTTAATCCCCAGACAATTTATATTGACATTAACAGAATGAATTGGCAAAGATAGCTACGTCTGGAATCTTCAATTTAAGCCTCATCCGGTCTGTGAGAAAGTCGTGAGGTCACAGAGGGCTCTAGTTTAATCCCCAGACAATTTATACTGACAGTAAAAGAATGAACTGGCAAACATTGCCGTGCCCGCAACCTTCAATTTCAGCCTCATCCGGTCTGTGAGAAAGTCTATGCGTGGCGTCACAGATGGCTTGTCCAGTTCTGTTATGATGCTAGTCTATGCATTATATGTTCCTCATGGGGGGAGTGTGCGGGGTGGATAAGTCTTACATTGCCCTGTTTGTGTGCCACTCTGCTTGTCTTCATTTTAGTCTGACGCTGTGTATTCTGTGTGATTTGTGTAACTGTGTGCAGGTGTGTGTGAGTGTGTGCAGGTGTGTGTGAGTGTGTGCAGGTGTGTCTGTGAGTGTGTGCAGGTGTGTGTGTGAGTGTGTGCAGGTGTGTGTGATTGTGTGCAGGTGTGTGTGACTGTGTGCAGGTGTGCCTGTGAGTGTGTGCAGGTGTGTGTGACTGTGTGCAGGTGTGCTTGTGAGTGTGTGCAGGTGTGCCTGTGTGTGAGTGTGTGCAGGTGTGCCTTAATTGAGTGTCATCAGAGAGGGTTGGGCCTGACCAGTACAAGCCACTCACGTCCAGCATGGCGGCAGCTCTCTCCCCAGCTCTCTGGACCTCTCTTCCTCTGTGGACCTCTCTTCCTCTGTGGACCTCTCTTCCTCTCTGGACCTCTCTTCCTCTGTGGACCTCTCTTCCTCTCTGGACCTCTCTTCCTCTCTGGACCTCTCTTCCTCTCTGGACCTCTCTTCCTGTGTGGACCTCTCTTCCTCTCTGGACCTCTCTTCCTCTGTGGACCTCTCTTCCTCTCTGGACCTCTCTTCCTCTCTGGACCTCTCTTTCTCTCTGGACCTCTCTTCCTCTCTGGACCTCTCTTCCTCTCTGGACCTCTCTTCCTCTCTGGACCTCTCTTTCTCTCTGGACCTCTCTTCCTCTCTGGACCTCTCCCCAGCTCTCTGGACCTCTCTTCCTCTCTGGACCTCTCTTCCTCTCTGGACCTCTCTTTCTCTGTGGACCTCTCTTCCTCTCTGGACCTCTCTTTCTCTCTGGACCTCTCTTCCTCTCTGGACCTCTCTTTCTCTGTGACCCGCTGCTGGTACCTCTGCACATAGGCCTTGGGCATTTTGTTATTTGGCAACTACCCCACATTTTCTTGCTTTCAGTTTTAGCACACAAACACACACACACAGACTAAAAGGTTTTTAGATGATAGATACCAGGCATCAACTCAACATACATACACACACACACACACACACACTAAAAGGTTTGTAGGTTAGTCACAGGAGTGTTGTTGGTACGCTGGGTGTCAGAGTTAATTAAAGGGGGGGGGGGGGGGCAGCATGGCAGAGCACTGCCATCAGAGATGGGGGGGGGGTGAGTGTGGGTACCAGAGAGGTGGTGTGGGTACCAGAGAGGTGGTGTGGGTACCAGAGAGGTGGTGTGCTCTTCTTCTGCTGAATTCATTACACCTGTCCTGTGGGCCTGTGTTTGTTATTAATTTGGGAAACTTAATCAAGGCACATCCTCCTGTGTGTGTGTGTTCCCTCTTCCTCACCCCCCCCCGGCCCCCGCACCACTAACCCTTCGCACCCGAGCCTGTAACCGGTGAGTGAAGCCATTCACGCTTGCGGAGCTGTAAGCACACCTTTACACTACGCTCTAAACACACACACACACACACACACACACACTGACCTGTTGAAGTCATCTGGCCTTACATAAGCACTTTCCTCCTACTCCTCCTCTGTCTCAGACACACACTATTTCTCACACACACACACACACACACACACACACACACACACACACACACACACACACACTGCCCTGTTGAATCTGTCTGGCCGTGGCGTGTGTCCTGCTGTGGGCATCTTGCTGCTAAATTAGGGGGTGTGTGTGTGAGGTGCAAGAGGTCGTCTATCACCACGGAGACGGAGGAGAGAAACGGAGAAGACAAGGACCCCAGGGGAAAGAGACAGCCTTATTTGTGTGTGTGTGTGTGTGTGTGTGTGTGTGCGTGACAGCATCCTTGTTTGTGTGTGTGTGTGACATCCTTGTGTGTGTGTGTGTGTGTGTGTGTGAGACATCCTTGTGTTTGTGTGTGTGTGTGTGTGTGTGAGACATCCTTGTGTTTGTGTGTGTATGTAAGTGTGTGTGTGTGTGAGAGAGACTTTCTTGTTTACCACGAGCACATTTCAGGGAGGGGAGACATGATGCTTTTCGCCTCACTGTTACAGACAGACAGTTTGAGCTGATGGCCGCCGTTAGAGTGGGAATAGCTGTGCTGGGTTTTAATTAGGAGCAGTAAACACACTGCATCTTACAATATCACACACACACACACACACACACACACACACACGCACACGCACACACACACAGCATGTCTAGAGGAGAAACACTTAGAGGAAATACTACCTCTATTTGGCCTGTTTGGGGGATGATGGTGATGAATTCCTGATCAGTGTGTGTGTGTGTGTGTGTGTGTGTGTGTGTAGGTGGACATAGAGGACGCTAGAGGCAGCAGGTGCTGGTCATTAAAGAGCTGAGCTGTGTGTGTGTGTGTGTGTGTGTGTGTGGGCGTTATGATGGAAATGGAGTGAAGGTTGTTTAGTCGCGACAGAGCCAGCAAGGTTGTGGCTGTGTGTCCTTTCTCCTGTTTGTGATCCTGTGTGTGTGTGTGTGTGTGTGTTTGTGATCCTGTGTCTGTGTGTGTGTGTTTGTGATCCTGTGTCTGTGTGTGTGTGTTTGTGATCCTGTGTGTGTGTGTGTGTGTGTGTTTGTGATCCTGTGTCTGTGTGTGTGTGTTTGTGGCAGCAGCAGAATATGAGGTGTCGTGTGAAAAAAACAACAGAGACTCTCTAGTAGTAAAACAAATCTAAACAAATGTAAATGTATTGTATATATTGTATTGTCAGAATGTGGACAGACCATTATGGTTGTGCTGTTGGAACCTGTCTAAAGCCGGAACATTCTGGAGCATTCTACAACCCTCTGGAGCATTCTGGAACATTCTGGAACATTGCTCTCACCTCTTGTCTGCCAGGTCTGTCTTGTTGCCCACGAGCATGATGATGACGTCACTCCCCCTCTCCGTCCGCACGTCGTCGATCCACTTGGAGGTCTGCTGGAACGAGTTGACATCTGGGGCAGATGAGAGAGAGAGGGGGCAATTTAGTCAGTCTGTCTGTGAGCCGCCAGACAATTATGGGTCTGTGTATGTGTGTGTATGTGTGTGTGTGTGTGTGTGTGCGCGTGTGTGTGTGAGATGAGAGAGGGGGGGCAATTTAGTCAGTCTATCTGTGAGCTACCAGACAGTTATGGAGCTGATTCCCATTTGTCATTGTGGTTACATGGACACCACAGCACACCGTACAGTGCACACAACAACATGCCAGCCTGCGTTTAGCCCATGACAACAACACTCAGGGGTCGTCAGGGGCAGTGTGTGGGGACGGTATTATGCTCAGGGTACCTCAGAGTGTATATGTCTGTGTGTGTGTGTGTGTGTGTGTGTGGGTTTGTGGGGGGGGGGGGGGCGGTATTATGCTAAGGGTACCTCAGAGTGTATATGTGTGTGTGTGTGTGTGTGTGTGTGTGTGTGGGTTTGTGGGAGGGGGGGGGGGGGGCGGTATTATGCTAAGGGTACCTCAGAGTGTATATGTGTGTGTGTGTGTGTGTGTGTGTGTGTGTGTGTGTGTGTGGGTGTGTGTGTGTGTGTGTATGGGGGGGCGGTATTATGCTAAGGGTACCTCAGAGGTGCACTGCTCTCACCCCACCAAGGGCTCAGGCAACTGTGGAGGGGGGCTGTGACTTCTCTCATAAGAGCTTACGCTGTGGAGGGTGGCTGTAGCTACAGTCATAAGAGCTTACGCCTCTTATGCAGCAGCTTCAAGCGCAGTTACAGACTGCTCCAGCGCTAAGCAAAAGAGTGTTCTACATGTTCTACCATTTATCCAAAACCTGCTGTGGGTGGGGGTGGGTGGGGACCTTGGATGAGGTGGGGTGGGGGTAGGGGGTGTACTGCAACTACAAAGGCAAACTGCAGTAACTGCATGAACACCGGAAGTGAGAGAAATGCCTTTAAAGTTGTCAGTCTGCCCAGTCAAACATGCTGCAGGCGTGAGGATGGTGATGATCATGCACTTTCTTAACGGGAAGAAGCAAGAGGTTTAGTCACAAGACAAAGGAGGTGTTATAAAGTCAATTTCCGGTCTAAACTCTGTTCTGACAAAATGTATACCTAGTGCCCTTTGGGAGGAGGGCAGGAGGAGTGTAGGGTACGAGCTGATTAGGTGCACACTTTGCCTGTTGGCTTTGAGGGGCAGTGGAGGGTACATGCTGACTAAGTGCACACTTTGCCTGTTGGCTTTGTGGGGCAGTGTAGGGTACATGCTGACTAAAGCCCAAAGCTAGCGTGGGTGGTTTGGTGCTGGGTGGATTTGT
>CM059276.1:31064492-31074492 GCA_030347295.1 Setipinna tenuifilis
AGGTACATGGTTTTTGACAGGAAGTCGATTCCAATTGTAGCCTGCAATGACACAGGAAGAGAAACACGATCACTGCTTCACCCGCCATGACACACAGGAGGATTAAATGACTCATTTGCTTGATGACAGCAGATAGGAAAACATGTAAAATCTCATGAGTAGTAAACAGTGAAACAGTAAGTGTCAGGAACAGCCTATGAAAACATCTGATGATCTGATAAACCTGTTTAGAAAGGCAGTTTATCTTGGATGGAACATGCTCCTGTTACACACTCAGTTACAGTCATAATGGGGGGGGGGGGCAGTATCTGCAAGTAGCCCCCTTATCTGTGTGTGTGGGGTGGGGGGGTTGAGGTAACCCCTCATCTCAGACGGGGGTGGTCACTGCCGCCCTGTGTTAACGTCTGTGGGTTTGTCACATTTTAGTGATACAGCAGGAGAATGCAGGAAGCTGCCCTTCACATACATGACACGTTTACGAATCACGCTGTGATTGGCCAGAGAGTCAACCCCTATGCCCCTCCCACTGCGTCTGACCCCTGTGTGCGTGTGGGCGTCCAGAGTGGCTGATTAAAGCCGTAATGGGCTCTCATCTCTCTCAGCTCTCTCCAAGCAATGAGCTATGACCCCATGACCATCCGCTCACCTTCCTGAGTGGCGCCTGTGTGACTGTGTTTCTAAGTGTGTGTGTGTGTGTCTGGTGTGTGTGTGTGCCTGTATGCAATGCATCTGTGACTGCGTTTCTAAGTGTGTGTGTGTGTGTGTGTGCATGCATGTGTGTGCATGCATGTGTGTATGTGATGCATGTGTGTTTCTATGTATGTATGTGTGTGTGTGTGAGTGTGTGTGTGTGTCTGGTGTGTGCATGCATATGTGTGTGTATGCGATGCATGTGTGACTGTGTTTCTAAGTAGGTGTGTATGTGTGAATGACAAAGACCGTGTGTGTGTGTGCATGAGCATATGTGTGTGTATCTTTCGTCCAGGCCAGGGACATTATGGATGTACGAGTGGCCCCTGCCCCATCTCTCTCCGTCCGCAGATAGGTGTGGCCTTGCACACACACACACACACACACACACACACACACACACACACACACACACACACACACACACACACACACACACACACACACTACAGTGCAACTCAAGGACTCCAGGACACCAGCCATAACTCACATATGGCCATGACTTCATTAAGGTGCTTCCCTAACCTTAACCAGTTTAAATACCTACACACACACACACACACACACACACACATATACCCACACACACACATATACACACACACACACACACACAGGGGGAGAAAGAGAGAGAGAGACAGACAGAGATAGAGAGAGAGGGAGAGAGACAAAGAGGGAGACAGCGAGAGAAGGAGGGAAAGAGAGGGAGAGAGGGAGAGAGGGAGAGAGGGAGAGAGGAAGGAAGTGAGAGGAGTGAGAGGAGGGGGAGAGAGAGGGAGACAGCGAGAGGAGGAGAGGAAGAGAGAGAGAGAGTGGAAGGGAGTGAGAGGAGGGAGAGAGGGAGAAGAAGAGAGAGAGAGGGAGAGATCAAGAGGAGGAGAGGAAGAGAGAGAGACGGAGAGAGAGAGAGGAAGAGAGAGAGACGGAGAGGAGAGCAATCTGGTTCAGTGCTGACTGTAAGTGCTGTGTAATCTCATTAGCAGACTGGGCTCTCTGTCAGCTGCTGTCAGACCAGCTAATAATGCTGTGTACACACACTCAAGTGCTCTGCTCAACAGCCTTCTACAGATGCCACTTCCCTCATCACTACACAGCATTAGTTAATTCACTTATTTATGTGTGTGTGTTTGTGTGTGTGTGCATGTGTGTTTGTCTTTGTGTGTTCAGTGTAACATGGGCACATACATAGATGGCTCAATGTGTCTGCAAAGACCATGCAGATGTGTAGGCTATGTGGGTCTGTTTGAATGTGTGCATTTCCCTCAGTGCAACATGTAATTATGTGTAACACTGCGCTCATCCAGAGGGGGCAGCAGAGAGCAGAGGTGCAGGGCCACACACACTGGGCCTGTGGAACTGTGGAAGAGTGGAACCTGGAAGTCCAACATGCAGCCTCAGGCGTCTTCCTCTCAAGCAACTGGCCCATCATGACTGGCTTGTCTTGAATATGAAGTGCCACGCAATTTACTGTGAGATAAGTCCTCATGCTTGTATAAGTGTGTGTGTAGGACGTATGTGTGTCTGTATTATCCCTGCTCCGGGAAACTTACTTAGGCACATGCATCCCTTTGTGTGTATGAGGGTAGTCTGCTTACTCTGTGTTCCTCTACACCCCTGTTAGCTTATTATGTCCTCCTTTTGTAAGTCGCCTTGGATAAAAGCATCTAAGTGTAATAAAATGTGACTACAGTGACTACACCTTTGACAGGCCCACTATATTGCAGAATTTGTTTTAATATATACCTGCTAAAGAAAGGTTTATCAGAACAATATTATAATTTATGATAACTATACTATAACATATAAATATTGATGCTGGCATGGACACCCAGATATTGCAGGCGTGGTATTCTGTCCACAGACAGCGGGAACGGTCGAGAAAGTCTTTGTTCGCCTGGTGATGACTCATTTAAGCATCTATTCACTTATTAAGATGATTAATTAACTCAAAAAGTTGCACAGTGTTGCTTTAAAGCTTAAACTATAAAAATAAAGTTTTCTGTAAGGTCTATATTGTTGATTATCCCCCTATTGCGGAGACTTCTGGAAGGTAACTAACACAATAGACTAGGGACCACTGTATTGTATACACCAATCAGGTCATTCTGAAGACATGCACTTTGAACTACGTGCTTATTTAAATGAGAATTCAGTGCTGTACTGATTTTTGTCTTCTTGCTGGAGGGCAGGTCAGTAAATGGTTAAGACAGAAGTGTACCTGAGAGCTTTAGATTTGGTCATGAACTTCAGCTTTGACTGAATGCCCATGTTCACTGATAAAGCAACTCTACTCTATGTATGGGTACCAGTGCAGTCCAAACATCATGTATGGTCATCAGCACTGTCCAAACATCATGTATGGTCATCTGCACTGTCCAAACAGTATGTATGACTATCAGTACCAGCAAGAGTATAGTCAGAATATGTGCTAGCTGTTTCTCTTTCTTTTCATCTCTCTCCTCCTCTCTCTCTTCCTCTCGCTTTTTGAAGAGCAAATAGTGAAGCTTCCTGCGGTTGCTGGGTTAAATATAGACCTTCCTCACAGCACGCTCGCATGAATAGATTTGCAGAAATTATTCATGAGCGTTAAATTATTAACCATCACACGCATCATCGTTAACAGACGACACAGCCTTTTCCTGCCCGCCTCTCCCAGCCACTTTAGAGAGGAAACAACAACGCCAGAGAAAGACCTCTCTCTCTCCTTTCATATCTTTCTGCCTCCATCACTCCCTCCATCACCTCCTCCTCTCTCTCCTTTCCTGCCTTCCTCCCTCCATCTCTCCCTCCCTCCCTCCATCTCTCCCTCCCTCCATCGCTCCTCCTCACTCTCCTTTCCTGCCTCCCTCGCTCCATCTCTCCCTCCCTCCCTCTCTCCTCCTCTCTCCTTTCCTGTCTCCCTCCCTCCATCTCTCCCTCCCTCCCTCCATCTCTCCTCCTCTCTCTCGTTTCCTGTCTGCCTTCATCACTCCATCACACCTCTTCCTCCCACAACCAATATCCCAAATATCGATCCTATAAAACTCTGCTGTGCCTCAGCATGTAAGACATTTTATATTACATATACCAGTACTATAATGCCCACTGCCATACCCACCCACTCCTGCCAGTCTTACAATGCCCATACTCACCCACTCCAGCCAGTATCACCATGCCCACTGCCATACCCACCCACTCCCACTGCCATACCCACCCACTCACGCTTGTATTACAATACCTACTGCCATACCCACCCACTCCTGCCAGTGTCACCATGTCCACTTCTATAACTATCGACCTGTGCCAGACTGCGACCACAGAGACACAACACACACCCCAACACCCCTCAACACGCCCCCCTCTGCCCATCCCTCGCCAGCGACCAGTCATGCCAGAAACACATGTCTGCTACCACCTGAAGAGCGGGGAAGAGAGTATGACAGAGAGAGGGAGGCAGGGGAGGAGAGGTGAGGGAGAGGAGAGGAGAGGAGAGGAGAGGAGGAGAGGAGGAGGGGAGAGGAGAGGGAGCAGAGAGGGAGAGGAGGAGGAGGAGAGGAGGAGGAAAGGAGAGGGGAGGAGGAGGAGAGGGAGTGGGGGAGCTGCCACAGCCCTGTGCATGTGTAATGGGTTGCCTGTGGGTACAGCAGCCTTCTGTCCTGCCTCACACTCCACACCTCACACACCTCACACTCCACACCTCCCCTCCCCTCCACACCTCACACACTATACCTCACTTCCCCTCACACTGCACACCTCCCCTCCCCTCCACACCTCACACACCATACCTTAACTCCCCTCACTGCACACCTCCCCTCCTCTCTCACTCCACACCTCATCTCCCCCAACCTCACACTCCACACCTCCCCTCCCCTCCCCTCAGCTTGCCTCCCCTCACCTCCCCTCATATTCCACACCGCAACTCCCCTCCCCTCACCTCCCCTCGCCTCACCTTGCCTCCCCTCACACTCCACACCTCCCCTCCCCTGGCCTTACCTCACCTCTCACTCCACACCTCACCTCCCCTTACCTCACCTCCCCTGTCCTTTCCTCCCCTTACACTCCACACCTCCCTTCACCTCCCCTCACAGTCCACACCTCCCCTCCCATCAGGGCACAAGCGGGGAACCAGGGAGGGAGACCAAGATGGAGAGAGAGAGAGGGAGAGAGAGAGACAGACAGATTGATGACTGATGGAAATTAGGTGAGGAAAAAGGGTGAGAGAAAATGGAGGAGGGAGGTAAAGAGAAAGAAAGAGACAGAGAGGAAGAGAGTGTGTGTGTGAGTGTGTGTGAGAGAGAGATGAAAGACAGAGTGGAAGAGAGTGTGTGTGTGTGTGTGTGTGTGTGTGTGTGTGTGTGTGTGTGTGTGTGAGTGTGTGTGAGTGTGTGTGAGTGTGTGTGTGTGTGAGTGTGTGTGTGTGAGAGAGAGAAGAAAGACAGAGTGGAAGAGAGTGTGTGTGTGTGTGTGTGTGTGTGTGTGTGTGAGAGAGAGAGAGAGAGAGAGAGAGAGAGAGAGAGAGAGAGAGAGAGAGAGAGAGAGAGAGGAAGGGAGTGTATGTGTGTATCAGAGAGAAAGATGAAAGACAGAGTGGAAGAGAGAGAGAGAGGAAGGTAGCGATGGAGAAATAATTAGCTTCCCGCCCTGGCCCCTACCCCCTGCACCCCCCACCCCCCGACCCCCCCGCTAAAGGGCAGCAGGAGGGGGGGCACAGGAGAGCAGGATGGATCGTACCAGGGGGAGACGGATGAGACAGGAACAACAGAATAAGACCAGAACAGAGAGAGAGGGAGAGAGACAGAGAGGGAGAGCGAGAGAGAGAGAGAGAGAGAGAGAAGGTAAGAGTGGGGGGGGAGAGACAAAGAGAGAAATTGAGAGAGAGAGAGAGAGAGAAAATAAGAACGGGGGAGAGAGACAGAGAGAATGCAAGAGATAGAGAAGGAGACAGAGGAAGGAGGAGGAGGAAGAGATTGGAAGGTAGGGGTAGATCATTGGGGGGGGGGGTTATAGAACCTTATTCATTATATCTCATTCATATTTCATAGGCCACCTTATGGGGCAGTCCCACTCTCTCCTCTCGGTCACACCGCGCATGCAAATGGCTGCAATAGCTACTTGTTATTTTGTCCATTAGCCCAATTTGCATTTCATGCGATTGGACGCTGCTTGATAACGCTAATGGGGAGCAGAACTCAGCAGAACTTGCTGACAGCAACGCTGCAGGCACATTTCCCAGGATGCACCGCAGGCCAGTTTCCCAGCATGCACTGAGAACATGGCTGTGGAGACTCCCATTACTCCATGAACACACACTAACCCTGAGAGCAACACCACCCAGACACACAGTGCTCTTCCTGCTCCGCCGAACAACCCCCCCGGCCAATAATCTGTACTGCTCTTTATGCTATAAACACCACACGTATGCACAGACACACACGCACAGACACACACGCACACGCACACACACACACACACACGCACACACACACACACGCACACGCACACATGCACACATACACACACACACACACGCACACATACACATGCACACATACACATGCACACATACACATGCACACATACACACGCACACACACACACACACATTTGTCTGCGTGAGACGTGTCAGTAACAGTGTTGGGTCTCACCCCAGCTGCTGTTGGCGCTGTGCCCATGTGGCAGTAGCCAGGGTCGGCCAGCACACACACACACACACACACACACACACATACACACACACACACTGTTGTTGGCACCATGCCATGTGGCAGTAGCCAAGGGTCAGCCAGAGCACACACACACACACACACACACACACACACACACACACACACACACACACACACACACACAGGCAGTAGCCAGTTTCGGCCAGCGCCTCTGCAGATGGATGGCACATCACAGCGCTGCAACCAACAGCATTTAATTAAGCTGCATTGATCACGCCCACCACTGCCCCATGAAGACAGGGGAGAGAGAGAGAGATAGAGAGAGAGAGAGGGGAGAGAGGGGGACAGAGGGAGGGGGAGAGAGTGGGAGAGGGGGAGGGAGAGAGAGAGTGAGGGAGAGAGGAAGAGAGAGAGGGAGAGGAAGAGAGAGAGGGACGGGAAGAGAGGATAAGAGAGAGAAAGAAGAAGAGAGAGAGAGAGGGAAAGGGAATGATGTCATGGCCATCAGTGTGATGAAGCTGTAGTTAACCTGTTGTCTGGCTGTGAGGTGCACAGCTGGGGGGTGGCAAGGGGGCGCAGTGGGGTGGGGTGA
This sequence comes from Setipinna tenuifilis, assembly GCA_030347295.1. Taxonomy (NCBI): domain Eukaryota; kingdom Metazoa; phylum Chordata; class Actinopteri; order Clupeiformes; family Engraulidae; genus Setipinna; species Setipinna tenuifilis. The sequence goes on from CM059276.1 coordinate 31,071,420, forward strand.
GGGGGCGCAGTGGGGTGGGGTGAGCAGGTGAGGGGGCGCAGTGGGGTGGGGTGAGGGGGCGCAGTGGGGTGGGGTGAGCAGGTGAGGGGGCGCAGTGGGGTGGGGTGAGGGGGCGCAGTGGGGTGGGGTGAGCAGGTGAGGGGGCGCAGTGGGGTGGGGTGAGCGGGTGAGGGGGTGCAGTGGTGGTGGGGTGAGGGGGCGCAGTGGGGTGAGGGGGTGAGGGGGTGCAGTGGGGTGGGGTGAGCAGGTGAGGGGGCGCAGTGGTGGTGGGGTGAGCGGGTGAGGGGGTGCAGTGGGGTGGGGTGAGCGGGTGAGGGGGCGCAGTGGTGGTGGGGTGAGCAGGTGAGGGGGTGCAGTGGGGTGTATGTATGGGGCTGTGGGAGGTAAGGGGGCAGAGTGGTGGTGGGGTGAGGTGGCGCAGTGGGGTGGGGGTGGGGGGGGGTTTGAGGGGGTGCAGTGGGGTGGGGTGTATGTATGGGGCTGTGGGGGTAAGGGGGCACAGTGGTGCAGGTTCGAGGGGTAGGGGGTGTAGTGGTAGGGGGGTATGAAGGTGCAGTGCTGGTAGTGTAAGGGGGGACAGTGGGGGGGGTGTATGTATGGAGCTGTGGGAGGGTAAGGGTGGGTTCAGGAGGCCTGTGGGTTCAGGAGTACAAAATGGCTGCCCAAGTGAAGTCCCACAGCGCTATATCTCTATCCTGCCATGGCAGAACAGGGCCAATCTGGGCCCATTGATTGGCCTGATCATGTGACAAGTCCTGAGAGAGAAAGAGGATTAGTTGACCAAGGCTGGGGGGTGCGGAGTGGGGGGGTGTGCTGAGGTTGAGGGGATTGGGGGGGGGGCGCCCAGGTTGGCGTGGGGTGGGTTTGGTTGGAGGTGCGTTGAGGCTGGGGTGGGGGTGGGGGAGAGGAAGGCCTGAGCTGACCCAGAAACAAGCAGGATCGATGGGCCTATCACACATCATTTCCTGGGTCAGTGAGAGATAGGCTCGTTAGCCTGCGTGGCTGAGAGATAGGCTCGTTAGCCAACAGATAGGTGAGGAGATAGGCTCGTTAGCCAATAGATAGGTGAGGAGACAGGCTCGTTAGCCGATAGACAGGTGAGGAGATAGGCTAGTTATCCGATAGACAGGTGAGGAGAGTGGGCAGGCCGTCTTTATCTGTACCTTTTGGACAGCATCTCCAGACAGGAAGCCATTTTGGACCGTCATGCATGCCCTTTCTGTTCATCACTGTTATCTGTGTGTGTGCGTGTGTTTTGTTGCTGTGTGTGTATGTGTGTTCCTGCTGTGTGTGTGCTATCTGTGTGTGTGTGTGTGTGTGTGTGTGTGTGTGTGTGTGTGTGTGTGTGTGTGTGTGTTCCTGCGGTGTGTGTTCCTGCTGTGTGTGTGTGAGTTCCTGCTGTGTGTACATTCTGTGTGTGTGTGTGTGTGTGTTCCTGATAAGCCTTCACACACCTTTCACCTTTCCTCACAATGAGAGAGGAGAGGAGCAGACGCCCTGAGCAGCAGCACCAGTAGCCAGCTGGAGAGACATGCGTTAGCGCCCTTAGCAACACAACGCCACGCTAAGCTGCAATTATCATATAAGCCTTAATCAACAACATGCAAATACAGCATTCAGCACCAGACTTCAAACACCTCCCTGTGTGTGTGTGTGTGTGTGTCTCCATACATGCATATGCATGTCTAAGTGTGTGTGTTGTGTTCTTGGTAAATAAGCTAAATAAAGATGGTGTGTTTTCTCCACTTCTCCTGGTGTTCATTCCCACAGCTCTTTACTGCCTTTTAACTTCTCTTCGCCATCTGCTCCTATTCCTCTGCCATCCCTCTCTCTCTCCTCTCCTCTTTTCTGTCCCACAGTCTCATCCCTCTCTCTCCTCTCCTCTCTTCTGCCCAAGACTGTCTCATCCCTCACACTGTCCTCTTCCTTCTTTTCTGTGAATCCCATCTCTTGCCATCACCCCTTCCTTTCCTCCCCATGTTCCTGCAATCTCTTCTGCTCTCCATCTCTCTCCTCCCCCCCTCTCTCCCTCCCTCCTTCTCTCTCTCTCCCCCCTGCCTCCCCCTTCTCGTTCCACTCTTTGGTTTTCTCCTGCCTTCCTCTTCCATTTACTTTCTTATTTCTGATCTTCACCTCTCTGCTCCTGTTTGCTGCCCTCTGCCTCTTCATCTGCTCTCTCCTCTCTCTCTCCCTCCAATCTCTTTCTTTCATTCCTTTCTCTCCTCTCTTTATCTTTCTCTCTCCCTCCAATATCCCTTTTCCCTCTCTTTCTCTCCTCTCTGTATCCCTCCTTCCCTCCACTCTCCATCTTCCCTCTCTTTCTCTCCTCTCTGTCTTTCTTCATCTCTCCAATTCCTATCTTACCTCTCTTTTTCTCCTCTCTTCTCCTCCACCATCCACCCCTTTTCTCTTCCTCTCCTCCCTCTCTCACCACCTCTCCCACCCCAGCGCAGAGTCTGCAGTCACACACCACTGCCCCTGCTCTGAGTGACAGCTGAAAGTGTGTCTGTGTGTATGTGCGTGTATGTGTGTGAGTGTGCGTGTATGTGCGTGTATGTGTGTGAGTGTGCGTGTATGTGTGTGCGTGTATGTGTGTGCATGTATGTGTGTGTGTGGATGTGTGTGTGTGTGTATGTATTTCTGTATGTGAGAAAGGTGGGGGAGCCTCTGCCCATGCTTCAGCGCCCCTGCCCTGCTGACCCCCCTCCTCCTTCCTGCCAATCCACCCCCCCCCCCCCCCTCTCCCTGCCGACCCCCCCCCCTCCTGGTGCAGAGCTCCAGGGCCTGATGGTGGTGGAGGAGCTGAGGAACCAACATGGAGATCACTGAGGCTGGAGCAACCTCATTCATATTCCATATTTCATGCTGCTGTAATAGGGAACGTGTTGTCAGTAGTGTCAGTAGTGTTGTGTCAGTAGTGTTGTGTCAGTAGTGTCAGTAGTGTTGTGTCTGCACCGCCAAACAGCTTCGCAAGGAGCTCCTCACCACTGTCTCAGAGCAGACAGTATGTCGAGGGGAGTCCAGAGGTGTCAATCCCGGGTACAGAAAGTAAAAACCTTGCCGCAAATTTGAT
>CM059276.1:31079492-31096992 GCA_030347295.1 Setipinna tenuifilis
ACACACACACACACACACACACACACACACACACACACACACACACACACACACACACACACTCGCACACACACACACACACACGCGCACGCACACGCACGCGCATGCACACGCACGCGCACACACACACACACACACACACATACAAACCCCAGGTATCCTAAGTGCTTCTCACACTGATTAACTTGTGCGGGGAATGCATCACTCTCACAGACAGACAGGCATTTTGGTCACACTTACACACACACACACACACACACACACACACACACACCTACACACACACACCTACACACACACACCTACACTCCTTCTAATGCATCCACACATCTTTCTTTGACGATCATACTATGTAGAATTTTAAACTTTCTCTCTCTCTCTCTCTCTCCCACACACACACAAACACAAACACACAAACTCCACACACACTGATACAATAACACACACAGTAACATATTGTTGCGGAGAATCCATCTTCCAGCCCAGAGTGTGTTTGGGCAGAGTGTCTAATATTAGTTTCTTGCCTCCTCTCCTCTCCTCTCCTCTCCTCTCCTCTCCTCTCCTCTCCTCTCCTCTCCTCTCCTCTCCTCTCCTCTCCTCTCCTCTCCTCTCCTCTCCCCTCCCCTCCCCTCCTCTCCTCTCCTCTCCTCTCCTCTCCTCTCCTCTCCTCTCCTCTCCTCTCCTCTCCTCTCCCAGTCCCCCCCTCACCACTATAATTACAATATATGAACCGCACACACACAGCTCCCGCTTTAGGCATTATATGAACATGTCCCCTCTCCCCTATCCATGCATTATATGAACATGTCCCCTCTCCCCTATCCATGCATTATATGAATCTCACACAAACAGCTCCCCTCTCCCCTCTCCATGCATTATATGAACTTCCCAGAAACCTCTCCCCTCTCCCCTATCCATGCATTATATGAACCTCCCAGAAACCTCTCCCCTCTCCCCTATCCATGCATTATATGAACCTCCCAGAAACCTCTCCCCTCTCCCCTCTCCATGCATTATATGAACCTCCCAGAAACCTCTCCCCTCTCCCCTCTCCCCTCTCCATGTATTACATGAACCCCACACATACAGCTTCCCTCTCCATGCATTATATGAAGCTCACAGAAACCTCTCCGGGCATTAAAACCCAGCTTTGTCTGTTGTTGCCTGCCACTCCTGAAAAACTGGCTCATTCTCAGGCCCCTCTGTACCTAAAGAATAGACCCATATAAGGCTACACAGGTAATGATGTCATGTAGCAATATAGGGTATGATGTAATGGCTGTACAGAGGATGGCTAGAGCCCTGAGGATGGCTAGCATCCCTAAATATAGCTAGCATCCCTAAGGATGGCTAGGACCCTAAGGATGTCTAGGTCCTTTAAGATGCCATGTTGCCTACACTACTCTCAGGCTGCTCCAGTAAAAGGGTGTGTGTGTGTGTGTGTGTGTGTGTGTGTGTGTGTGTGTGTGTGTGTGTGTGTGTGTTGGGGGGGGGTTGGTTAGACGCAGAGACGGCGTCGTGACTCCTTGACCTCTTCTGTCCGCTGCCCACAGACATCCAGTGGGCCAGACAACCCCAACCTCAGAGCGTCCAGACAACCTCAGAGCGTCCAGACAACCTCAGAGCGTCCAGACAACCCCAACCTCAGAGCGTCCAGACAACCTCAGAGCAGCCTGACTGGCCCTCAGCCACCTGGTAACACAACACGCTGAGAAACTCCAGGAGGAATCACACGAGCTGGTCAGAAAAAGCCATTTTATTTCTCTAATCTACGCCGTTAGCTGACTCAGGCGTATAATGCTACTATTAGCATTAAGCTGTGGCAGCACTAATGCTCCACATGCAATGAGCTCTTTATAGGCAGACTCATTCACCAACATGTGCCAAACGCCCAGTCCAGAGGACACACTCATAGGAGTGTGTATATACTCCACCATCTCTGTGTGTATATACTGCACCATCTCTGTCAGGCATCACAGACTTCAACAGCGCACAGCAAATGTGGCTACTAATATTCCACCCACACACAGAGATTTATCAGCATATATAAATGCATAATCTCTCAGCTCTGTCTCACAGCTGTGTAACGATTGTAGGAAGACTCTTAAAGGCCAAAACTAGAGAAGAAAATGATGTTTTAAAGAAAGGCAGAAGAGAGGATCCAGACTGGGTAACTGATGAGGCTAAGGAGACCATAAATACTGCCAGCTGAGACCCAGAGAACCTTCAAAGAACCTTCAGAGAACATTCACAAACCTCAGGAATACTTCTGCCACACTACGCTGACTTGGACCCTCCTGCCGCTACAAAAATCTATTTTTTCACTGTAGTCTTTGCACACAGGAGTGGTTAAACATGCAAATGACAAATTTACACAAACACAACAAATACAAATAAAGAACACAACAAATCAATAACTTATTACACTGTAATATACTGTTTCAGTACAGTTTAGAGTTTCAGTTGCACTTTTTTCTATAATGAGGACTTTGAAGAGGTACATAGTCAATATGTTCACTGCAGAAGTGTGACTGCACCCAAAATGGATGACCTAGGTCTGCAGTTATTCAGGTATGGCATCCAGAGTGCACGAGATATAATGAAAGACCAGATACCACCTGAGGCTAGTCTGACACCAGATATCCATCCCATAATATCCATGCGGAGCTCAGGTTCTGCGATCGTTGGGACTGTACTGCGCTGGTAACCACACCCGTCTGCAGATGCCTAGAGACGCCCTGCTGTTGTGTCTGCCTCTGGTGTGCTGACTGACCGTCTGTCTGTCTGTCACATGAAGGTCACCTGTATCACTCACTGACCGTCTGTTTGTCTGTCACACGAAGGTCACCTATATGGCTCACTGACCGTCTGTCAAACAAAGATAACCTTTATCTCTCACTGACCGTCTGTCTGTCACATAAAGTTCACCTGTATGGCTCACTGACCGTCTGTCACATGAAGGTCACCTGTATCACTCACTGACTGTCTGTCTGTTACATGAAGGTCACCTGTATGACTTACTGACTGTCTGTCAAACAAAGGTCACCTGTATCGCTCACTGACTGTCTGTCACATGAAGGTCACCTGTATCACTCACTGACTGTCTGTGTGTCACATGGAGGTCATCTACATCGCTCACTGACCGTCTGTCTGTCACACAAAGGTCAGCTATATCTCTCACTGACCGTCTGTCTGTCACATGAAGGTCACCTCTGTCTCTCACTGCCCTGGTGGATCCTGGTGGCCTATGTGCTGTATCACTCTGCTCCCCCTAACCGTCAGACCCTGTGACAACCCACCATCTATTTCAGACCCTAATTTCACACTCCTGCACACCCCTCCTGCTCTGAGTCCTGATGGCTTAATAATTGACCATTCCCCTGGAGAGAGAATCATACCGACGCATGTTCAGGCCCGCCATGAGGAATGCGTTATGAGAGGGACTAATGTGTGCCTTTCAAAGGCTGAGGAATTACACAATGCATGAGCAGACTCAATGGGTTTCTCATTATCCATTCATATTAATAATAATAACGAGATGGGCTTTCTAATTCAATAGCGGGATGTAGCATTCCTGGATGGCTTTGAACCGGAGAGCGTTGAGGGATGTAGCATTGCTAGACAAATGTGGATGGGGGAGCGTTGTTCTGGTTTCCACTGTAATCAGCCAGATACCATTACAGACACTGCTTCAAACACCTTCACCACAGCGTCTGACTGCTCCTCAAGGGGGGAGGAGAAGGGAAGGAGGGAGGAAGGGTGGAGGGCGGGAGGAAGGGAGAGAAGGGAGACGAGGGAGGGTGAGAGGGAGGGGAGGAGAGGAGAGAGGGGGAAGGGGAGAGGAGGAGTGAAGGAGGGTAGAGGAAGGGAGAGGAGGGAGTGGGGAGAGGAGAGAGTGGGTAGGGGAGAGGAGAGAGGGGGTAGGGGAGAGGAGGAGGGAAGGAGGGTAGAGGAAAGGAGAGGAGGGAGGGGGAACGGGAGAGGAGAAAGGGGGTAGGGGAGAGGAGTGAAGGAGGCTAGAGGAAGGGAGAGGAGGGAGTGGGGTGGGGAGAGGAGAGAGGGGGTAGGGGAGAGGAGTGAAGGAGGGTAGACGAAGGGAGAGGAGGGAGGGGGAACGGGAGAGGAGAGGGGGGTAGGGGAGAGAAGGAGGGAAGGAGGAAGGGGGAAGTGGGATAATGATAGGAGGTAGATGAGGGTGAAAGAGAGAGAGAGAGAGGCGGGTGATTGACAGTAATGTGATGAGTGTGTGCGTTTGCCGGTGGCGGTGCTTACCTGATACGTGTTGTCAAAACTGTCATACATGAACCGCGTGATCAGAGACGTCTTCCCCACTGCAAGAAACCACACAGACACACGCTGTTCAGTGGATGACTTTCACCACAGAGGACTGAAACATATGATATACAGCAGCACAGGAGCTCTTCAGGCCTCTCAGTATCAGCACATACACATGGCACTGATCTAGCCGAGGTCTACTACTGAATATCAGCACATGCACATGGCACGGAGCTAGTTGAGGTTTGCCATAATACATATGATATGATACATGTGATTGCCACGCACAGATCTAAGAGAGACAAGCAGTTCAGTGGATGACTTTCACCACAGAGGAAACATACGATATACAGCACAGCAGGACAGGAGCTCCTGACGCCACTGAGCATCACAGCCTGCATAGGGCACTGATCTAACTGAGGTTAGCACTGAGTATTAGCGTATTACCACATATATATGCCACTGATCTAGCTAAGGTTAGCACTGAATATTAGCACATATATATGGCCTTGATCTAGCTTAAGTTAGCACTAAGTATTAGCACATATATATGGAACTGATCTAGCTGGGATTAGCACTGATACCACATATATATGTGGCACTGATATAGCTGAGGTTAGCACTGAATGTTAGCACATATATATATGCCACTGATCTAGCTGAGTGTTAGCACATATATATGGCACTGATGTAGCTGAGGTTAACACTGAATATTTATATGATAGACGTGACTGCTACACACGGACCTAATTACAGTATGCATGGCTGACTGTAAGGTCAACACTGTCATGGATGAGATGCAGTAATTATAAGCACGAGGACTATAGTCAAACTGGCTGACAGAGAGAGGGAGAGAGAGAGAGAGAGAGGGAGAGAGAGAGAGACAGGAAGCCTGAGAGAGACAGCGAAAAAATGAATTCCATCCTTTAAACGTTACATCAAACAGGCTTCCCCAGGAGAGGAAGCTGAGCGGCGGTTTGCATAGTGTGATGATCTGTCGCACATTAAGATCTACTCCAGCATTAGCATGTGCAACTCTTCATTGATATATGCCGCCGTCAGCTCCAGTGCTGAGACTCCTTTTCAAACACAAGTTCTATGGCATTCATTACCCAGTGAGGCTGTGCTATATGTGTGTGTGTGTGTGTGTGTGTGTGACAGGTTCTGTCCTAGTTCTTCTCCCCCATCTCTGCCGCCTTTCCTGCGGTAAAGAGCTTCTGACAGAGCTACTGAGTTCTACAGAGCTGCCCCAATCCTGACCTGAACCACAGTGTCTTACTGCCAGCTCAAATATACCCACAATGCACCTCTTTCAGGCTCACGAACCCGGCTGTAAAGATGGCTGGCCATTCTGGGACTAGCCACCAGACACCTTCCACACACACACACAGACACACACACACACACACACACACAGTTACTAATGTGACTGCAGCATGTCTTAATTAACAAGCACACACAGAGGCACGCAAGCAGTCACACACACGCATACACACATGCATGCATGCACACACGCACGCACACACACACACACACACACACACACACACACACACACATTAAAATGTAGGTGTGAGGCTTGGAGTATGAGTCAGACACAGCATCATTTAGCTATGCTGACTTCACAGCGAACTAACTGTGACGAAAAAGTGCAGAGCAGAAGCCATTTAAATGCTAATTTGGCCACAGACACCTGATGGCACCATGACAGGCATCCAGACTAATGGGACTCACACACACTCAAATGACGCTTTTAAGCAAATACACAATCATGGCCTCATCCTGATGCTGCCTCCTTTAAAACACACACTATTGATCATCAGAGCAGCTGTTAGTTGTGTGTATCCACAACCTGCTTTTGTGTAAAACTGTGCAATGATCTACACAAATTAAGGAGTTTTTTTAGCTTTAAAAGCAATCATACCAAAAAATATCTTAAATAGAAAAGACAGCAGATTTTGCCCTCCCTGTATATCTCCATGTAGAACATACCAATGTGTGTGTGTGTGTATTTGTGTACTGTGTGTGTGTGTCTCCATCTAATGTGTGTGTGTCTCTATGTAATGTGTGTGTGTGTGTGTTCCTCTATGTAATGTGTGTTTGTGTCTCTATGCAATGTGTGTGTGTCTTTATGTAATGTGTGTGTGTGTGTGTCTTTGTAATGTGTGTGTGTCTATGTAATGTGTGTGTGCCTCTATGCAATGTGTGTGTGTGCCAACCAGAAGTCCCCACTGATCAATGGCTGGCTGTGGATGTCTAAGTTTAGACTTGTTCAATATTTAATATCACACCATTCATGAGCTAATCAGCTCTAGTAGCCCTGTGATACATGCTGATGTGGGGAGCAGTGAAGCACATTGGCATAGAGGGGAGAATGATGAGAGAGAGAGAGAGAGAGGGACAGAGAGGGAGGGAGAGATAGAAAGAGAGAGAGGATCCAAGAGGAAGACTGGAGGAAATAAAGAGGAGTGGTGAGAGAGGAGTGAAAAAGAGAGAAGTGAAAAAGAAAGAAGAGGTGAAAGAGAGAGGAGAGGTGACAGGTGCAATCTATTACCATCTTACAGTCTGTGCAAAGAAATAAGATAGGCGGCCATTTTGGGAAGAAAACTTTCTTTTCAGGATGGAGAAGTTAAGCTGTGAAAAAATTCCAGAGGCGTATTTCAAAAGCCAAATTCCAGAGGCGTATTTTAAATTGGGGGAAAGTGGGCTACAAGCTGGCAGGCAGATCATCTTGAGGCTGGGAGGAGAGGCAGCAATGTGAGGGTGGGTAGAGGCAGTGATGTGAGGCTGGGTAGAGGCAGTGATGTGAGGCTGGGTAGAGGCAGGCAGATTATATTGAGGCTGGGGAGAGGCAGCGATGTGAGGCTGGGCAGAGGCAGCGATATGAGGGAGTATACACCTGCAGGGTGTAGCAGACTCAGCTGTGAATCTAAATCAGCACAGATGGAGGCGCGGAACACTTAATGGGAGATACTCGTCAGAAAAGCACCCTCTCAAAGACTCTCTCCAGACACACACACACACACACACACACACACACACACGCCTGCACGCACGCACGCGGCATCTGTGCTTCTGGCGACGGCCGTGCGTAGGGAGGAGAGAGGGATGAAAGAGACGGAAAGACGGAGAGATGGAGAGATGGAGAGATGGAGAGATGGAGGCCAGATAAGCTCCTAAAATAATATCTCTGCCTGAAACCAATCCATCCTCCTCCTCGCGAGCAGGAGACTCCCAGTGAGCTGCACTGGCTGATGTGCTGGTGTTTCTGCATGCTCAACAGAACATGAAGGGAAATAGAGCAGAGAAACCATCAGTTATCTGGCCTGTCACACACACACACACACACACACACACACACACAGTTATCTGGCCTGTCACACAAACACAAGGGGATTCAAAATAATAGACTCCGCTGCTCACTCTGCAGCTTACTGCCACGGTCCTAACACGCTTTTAGACTCTAAACTGGAGCCTGTAGTTTACACTACTTCAGGGCTTGTACTTTCCTAACAATAAACTAGATTGTTTCATTTTTAAAACAAAAACCTCCTAAAAAGCATTTCTATGTCCTAATGAGGTAGCAGCCTTTATGCTTTTTCAATAAGAGGATATCAGTTCCACACTGTGGGTACACCATGTTTTCTCCTTACTTCCTGAGATGGTGTAGCAGGAAATATTGAACTCTGCTGGAAACTTCCTCACATTTCATCAAAACTGTGTCACGCCTCGATTCTCCGTATCCAAAAAACACTGCCACAGAGACCGCCACTGCCACAGAGACTAACGTTTTGTCTGCCTGTCGTGAGACATTATAAACAGTAGCCAGGTTTCTCCACAGCAGAGCACAGCTCTGGTACATGTATCTGCACACTGTATATGACTGTGGTATTGATGCTGTATGTGTTTTAGTGACTGTCATACAACATGTTACACATAACACTCTATCACTATATACGCTTCCTATGAGAATGCGATCAATGCTAGTATTACCATGGGAACGCATCCATACGTTGGCCATCACAATAGTAATGATCATGACCATTATTGCTGCCATCACTCATGCTATAGACAAACACATAAACGGATGTCTCTTCACAGAGGAAATGGAAGCTTTTCCTTTTAAACCGGGATGTGCGGACCAATACAAACTAAATAACACACCTTACCCTTGACATGGCATTAATCAAGTGTTGGAATAGCAGCAGCCACATCCATCACTGTCAGAAACCTCCATTTAGCCCGAACTCAAAACAACTCCATCAACATCAGACGCATCTCTCATTGGGCACTCACTCATCTCAGAGACGGCCTCCTTTACGATACCTCACTCTGCACATCACTACACACTGATGCTTAGCGGTGTGACTGATTACAGTGCCACACCTCACCCATAAACACCAACTCTGGAGATTAACACACACACACACACCTCATCAATACACACCAGCTCTGGGGATCAACAAACACCTCATCCATACACACCAGCACTGGAGATCAACAAACACACACACACTTCATCAATACACACCAACACTGGAGATGAACACACACTTCATCCATACACACCAGCACTGGACAACAACACACACTTCACCAAAAAACACCAGCTCTGGAGATGAACACACACTTCATCAATACACACCAGCTCTGGACAACAACACACACTTCACCAAAAAACACCAGCTCTGGAGATCACACACACATCACTAGAGATATTGACCACTGTGAGTAAAGAAGGGCTCCCCCCCTTACAAAAGCCAGTTTAAACACAAGCAATGCCAGAGGGCAAAAAGCTTGGACACTTCTTAGCTGCTTCAGCGTTTCTTTTGTGTGTGTGTTTGTCTGAACGATAGCTGGCACACTCATGTCCACTAACTACACTTCCCATCACACCCTGCTGACACACACCTACATGCTAATTACATTCCCCCCTGCCTGACCTGGCACACAGCCACGGCCTCTGGTGTGTATGTCTAAATTAGCCTTCACAAGCAACTACAACACACAGGACTTTACCCTCAAGTTCTGTTCGCTATTCCAGCATCATAGTAGACAGTGAGGTACCCACTGCAGCTCCAGGGCTGGTTCTGGACTGTGCTGAATGGGCAGGCAGTGGAAGATGCTGGTTGGGCACCATTGATTGGTGTGTAGACTACTTATATAGGCTATAATTTAGGCTAGTTTGGTTCATGCTTTTCAACCAAAGCTAATGAAAACCCATAGTAATATTCAATAACTTTAACCAAATGGGCATAGTCTGGAAAGAAAGAAGGAAAGAAAGAAAGGAAAAAGAAAGGAGAGATGGATAGAGAGAGAGAGAGAACGAGAAAGAGAGAGCACTTGATCACTTGATTTTATTCATGGTAATTACAGTAAATGGTCCCATCCATCCATATTGACTGTAGTGGCAGCAGTGATGGCTGAAAGAGAGGCATTCACATCCATTTGAACCTCCACTGTCACACACACACACACACACACACACACACACACACACATTTGAACCTCCACTGCCACACACACACACACACACACACACATTCACATCAATTTGAACCTCCACTGCCACTGCCACACACACACACACGCACACGCACACGCACACGCACACGCACACGCACACGCACACACACACACACACACACACACACACACACACACATTCACATGCATTTGAGGCTCCGATGCCAAGCCAGCAGTGTGTGTGTTTGATGATGTCGGCGTGTGCAAAGGGCTCTTAACGGCCTCAGTAATTATCTTCATTTGGGACTCTTTGTGTTCCTATCTGCCTGCAGCATCTCATCTCCAGCCTTAATTACTCGTTATGCTAATTAACATCAGCTCGTTTATCAATATCGCCACATGTTGGGGCACGGGGGTGTGTGTGTGCAGATGCCCTATCCAGCAATCTCATCTGTTCTCCATGGAAAATTTAGAAAATATTACAGTTTTGCTAAGTTCCTTTTGTAAGTCGCTATGGATAAAAGCGTCTGCTAAGTGTAATGTAATATGATGTAATGTAAACAGTATGTTTAACTGTTTCATGAACGTTTAAAAAGATTGTACCACACTTTGTACACACACAAAGTCATACATGTGTTACTCTCTTTAAATGATGGAAAGAAACATGGAGAAAGATGCATTTAAAGTGATCTTCCACTGCCAGCAATAACTAAAGGACTTACTGCGACCACCAGCAGCACAGAGTGTTTATTTAAAAGGCTGAGGAGAACAGTGGCCATTTCACTGCCTAATTCATCTTCCTACACACTCTCTCAGCATACAACAAATCACAACATAACAACAGAGATGGAAAAAAACCCCAAGACAGACCCACACACGCTTGGTAAAACACAGACACACACGCTAGGTTAAAGACAAACACACACACATGCTGGGTAGGTTAAAGACACACACACACACTAGGCAAAAGAGAGAGACACACACACACTAGGTAAAAGACAGACACCCACACTAGGGAAAAGACAGACACACACGCTTGGCAAAATACAGACACACACATGCTAGGTTAAAGACAGACACACACACACTAGTTAAAAGACATACACACGCTAGGTAAAAGACATACACACGCTAGGTAAAAGACATACACACGCTAGGTAAAAGACATACACACGCTAGGCAAAAGACATACACACACACACACACACACACGCTAGGTGAAGAGAACTGTGCTACATGCAGGAGAAAGCCACAGAAAACAGCAGAGATCTCAGAGGTAAGTAACCATGGTGACAGCCTCACGGAAAATCCCTCACCACCGGCACCTCAGCAGCAGCAGAGCTCCCTCCATGCGGGTGATACAGGCTCATTATGCACTGAAACTCTGTGTATTTTAGTCTGGAGGTTTCGGTGTTTAAAGGTGCTAAAACACAATTACAGCATCATTAGCCTGAAAGACTCTTGAGTCCGTCTGCTGTCCGGCTATCACCGGCGAGGGCCTTGCTGTGGCTGCGGTGGTGGCCGTTATGTTGGCAGTGTAGAATACGGCTCCTGTGGCAGCGGTGGCCGTTATGTTGGTAGTAGAGTACGGCTGAGACCGCCAGACCTAAAGCTCTCAGAGGCACTCAGGATATACCTGTACACACTACTCACAGACCACAACACAGCCATTTGCCATCACCCCTACTCACTCTCTCTCCCTCGCTCTTCCTCTCTCTACTCACAGACCACAACACAGCCATTTGCACTGCTCTCTCTCTCTTCCTCTCTCTCTCTCTCAGTCTCCCTTTCACACACCCTGTCACTCTCTCTATTCACAAGCCAAAACACAGCCATTTGCACTGCTCCCTCTCTCTCTCTCTCCTTCTCCTTGCAGCTCAGCGGAGCCAAACGGCGTTCTACTTCTTATTCGCACCGATGCACAGACACAGAGCTCACAGTGTGTGAGAGGAGTGAAGGAGGGTAGCACCACAACACAGCTGCACACATCAGTAGAACAGTGGGGTCACTGGGAGGGAGAGAGGGAGGGAGAGAGGGAGAAGGAAAGGGAGAGAGAGGGAGAGAGAAGGAAACAGAGAGAGAGAGGGAGGGAGACTGAGGGAGAGAGAGGGAGAAAGAGTGTGAGAGAGGGAGAGAGAAGGAGAGAGTAAGAGAAGGAGAGATTTAGGGAGAGATAGGGAGAGAGTAAGAGAGGGGGAGAAGGAGAGAGTAAGAGAGGGAGAGAGTAAGAGAGAGAGAGGGAGAGAGAGGGTAAGAGTGAGGGAGAGAGGGAAGTGTGAGGAAGAGAGAGAGTAAGAGTGAGGGAGAGAGGGAAGTGTGAGGGAGACAGTAAGAGAGGGAGAGAGTAAGAGAGAGTGAGAGAGGGAAGTGTGAGGGGGCTGCACAGTGGCAGTCATGCAGTAGGCATTGAGGAGTGAGGGGGAAACACCCCTGTGAACACCCCTGCTGTTGGCATCTCATTTACTGCCTGCACACTGCATGAGTACACTATCTCATCTGTGTGTGTGTGTGTGTGTGTGTGTGTGTGTGTGTGTGTGTGCCTGCACAGTGCATGAGTACACGATTTCATCTGTGTGTGTGTAAGTGTGTGTGTGTGTGTGTGTGTGTGTGTGTGTGTGTGTGTGCGTGTGTGTCTGCCTGCACAGTGCATGAGTACAGTATGTCATCTGTGTGTGTGTGTGTGTGTGTGTGTGTGTGTGTGTGTGTCTGTGTGTGCGTCTGTGTGTATGTGTCTGCCTGCACAGTGCATGAGTACAGTATGTCATCTGTGTGTGTGTAAGTGTGTGTGTGTGTGTGTGCGTGTGTGTGTGTGCGTGTGTGTGTGTCTGCCTGCACAGTGCATGAGTACAGTATGTCATCTGTGTGTGTGTGTGTGTGTGCCTGCACAGTGCATGAGTACACTATTTCATCTGTGTGTGTGTGTGTGTGTGTGTGTGTGTGTGTGTGCCTGCACAGTGCATGAGTATACTATTTCATCTGTGAGTGTAAGTGTGCCTGCCTGCATGCATTAGTGAACATGGGCTTGTGTGTGTGTGTGTGTGTGTGTGTGTGTGTGTGTGTGTGTGTGTGTGTGTGTGTGTGTGTGCATATGCATGTTCACGTTTGTGTTAGGGGCTCTCACACCACCATCTTATTACTGCGCAGAAGAACATAAGCAGCCCTGCCGCTGCACCTCTTTGGCAGGATAAAAACACAATATGTGGAGTGTGATGGCATGCGTGGGGAATGACCCAGATCGCAGGAAACCAATTTCCTGAAAGGAGCAGCAGGCTAAAAATCAATGTCCCCAACGCCGGTGACAAATGGCACGGCAGTAGCAATACTGCTCCACCTGACAGAGGGAGGACGAGAAAGAAAGGAAAGAAAATAGAGTGAAGGAGAGAGAGAAAGAAAGAGAGAATGTGAAGGAGAGAAAGAAGGTAAAGGCAAGAAAGAAAGTGAGAGGGTGAAGGAGAGAAAGAGAGAGAGGGGGGATTCAAAAGTTATTCCTCCTAAAATGTTCCATCTTTCCTCTGGTTCATTACAGCAACCTGCAGCACTCATGATGGAGAAAGAGGACAAAAAGAGAAGAGTGCTGTAGGTAGACTATGGGGTTACTATGGGGACCAGACCACTAAGGGACCAGACCACTATGGGCACCAGACCAGGCAATGAGAAGATTAGTGTTACGGGTACTCTATAGTGACCAGACCACTATGAGGACCAGACCCCTATGGGGACCAGAGCAGGCAATATGAAGATAAGTGTTATGGGTACTCTATGGCAGTGATTGTCAAACTGGGGTACCAGTACCCCTAGGGGGTACACAAAATAAATCTTTGAATGAACTGTCAGCTTTAACTAGCAAAAATGATTAAGTATACATACTATATGTGGAAAAAGATCTTACATTCAAGCTATCCCCTATAGCCTACAACCCAATTGGGACTACACTATTATGTACCATATAATGTGCACAATTATTACGCGTAGCAAGCTGGGGATACTTGGTAGGAAAGAGTGTCTCAGGGGTACAGAGTAGTTAAAAGTTTGGGAAGCACTGCTCTATGGGGACCAGACAACTATGAGACCAGAGCACTATGGGGACCAGGGCACTATGGGACCAGAGCAGGCAAGGGGAAGGTGAGTGTTGTGGGTAGACTAAGGTGATCCAGGGCCTGGGCCTGAAGGGCCTGGGCATCACTTATAATCAGACAGGAGAGGAGTCTAGCATCGCACACAGACACAAACACATGCAGGCAGGCAGGCAGGCACGCACACACACACACACACACACACCATGACATCTCATTCAGAGGATAACTGAAAGCAATTATCCAGGAAGACACTTGATTACAGCACAATACTAAATCAGGAATGATCAGGAATGAACGTTTGAACGTTGAGACGGAGGGAGACGGATGGAGAGAGAGACAGAGGGAGAGTGAGAGAGAGGGAGAGTGAGAGAGAGGGAAACAGAGTGCAAGGTCTTGATATCCTCAGCACCTGGTTCCCCCCGTGCTCTGATTGGATCCCTGTGTGCTGGAGCACGTAGTTAGCGCCTGCGGAAGCAGCATGTGTGTGTGTGTGTGTGTGTGTGTGCGTCTGTGTGTGTGTGTGTGTGCTGGAGCACGTAGTTAGCGCCCGCGGAAGCAGCGACTCTAAACCTCATTACCATCCCGCTCTGAGGCTGTAAATGATCCATCCATCTCCGACGACACGTGTGTGTGTGTGTGTGTGTGTGTGTGTGTGTGTGTGTGTGTGTGTGTGTGTGTGTGTGTGTGTGTGTGTGTGTGTGTGCAGAACTCCTGTGCCTGATGCGGTGGGGGAAACGACTCACAGGGAAGGCCGTCTCCACCCCTTCACCAGCTATGAGCTGATCAGCGATCTGCTGAGGCGATAGACCTCTCCTAGAGGAGGCGGCTTTGGCATTTACGTCACGTTAAATAAAGACATCTGTGGAGCAGTAATAGCATAAGCATGCCGTTACTGAACCCAGATCAGCGCTAATAGAGTGGCATTTAGTGTGGAGAGCAGCCATATTCAGCAGAGAGGGATGATGAGTCATTTTATTTAACTTTACTGACATTAGCTGGTTTCTTTCCTCGTGGATCTCTACAATGCAAACAGACTTGTGTACAGTCAAACTGTTTGCCAAATTGTTGAAGCACATTGATTTAGCACATAGAGTATTTTTTTTTTTTTGAAAAGCTAGATGATTTTTTGCTCATTACATTTCATTCAGCAAACATTATTTGCTTATCTCAACGCTAAAAAAAGTGACTTCCTATTCCATTTTTTGGGGAATCATTAGGGGCGTCCATCTTGGGTCAAATCCAGTACCAAGGGAGCAGCACACAGCACACAAACTTTTAATAGCTGTTAAATGTTATGCAGATAGCCCTCTCACAGAGAGCCAGCCACTGCAGATAGGCCTCAGGGACCCAGCCACTGTAGATAGCCTCTCACAGAGACCCAGTCTAGGCAGAGACCCAGAGCCACTGTAGATAGCCTCTCACAGAGACCCAGTCTAGGCAGAGACCCAGAGCCACTGTAGATAGCCTCTCACAGAGACCCAGTCTAGGCAGAGACCCAGAGCCACTGTAGATAGCCTCTCACAGAGACCCAGTCTAGGCAGAGACCCAGAGCCACTGCAGATAGCCCTCTCACAGAGACCCAGTCACTGCAGATAGACCCAGAGTCGCTGCTCAGGATTAATTAAGGTACTTATCTGCGTCTCCTCATTCAGGGATCATAATTAGCATCTGAGGGAGGCCAAAGAGAACTCCTCACACACACACACACACACACACACACACACACACACACACACACACACACATATGCACACGCACACACACACATCTCCAGAGGGGAGAGAGGACTCTTCACACACACACACACACACACACACACACACACACACACACACACACACACACACACACACACACACACACACACACACACACACAAATATACATATCTAAGGTACCTTAGGCTGGCAATGGGACAGATTCACACACTGATACACCACAGAATAGATAGAGCATGGACAAACATGGCCAGTGATGTGTGTGTGTGTGTGTGTGTGTCTGTATGTGTGTGTGTGTGTGTCTGCATGTGTGTATGTGTGCATACTTTTGAAATAGTGTTAGCAAATTAGTTGACTGTCTGCCAGTAATCACTGTGGTTAAATCTCCAACACTACTCTCTACCACCCCCATGCAAACACACACACACACACTTACACACACACACTTCACGCACAGAAGACACACACACAGGCCCATCTGCACCATCACACAAACACATACACACACACGCACACACGCGCACACACACACTTTGGTGGGCTCCCTGAGCAAAACTGTTTCATCTTGACATTTTGCTGGGATCAATAGAGCTTTTTCTCCAGGCCTGCTGCTATCGATCGCCATTAGGGCCTAATTAATGTGGCCAGGGAACCAGCTCCTCTGATAGGAAACATAAAAGTGTCCCTGTCCCACCGCTCCTCCCTAGACACTGACCTCCACACACACATACACATACACACACACACACACACACACCTACACACACATGTACACATACACACACACACACACACACCTCCACACACACATACACATACACACACACACACACACACATGTACACACACACATGTACACACACACACACACACACACACACACACACACACACATGTACACACACACACACACACACACACACACACACATAGAGTAAACAGGTCCAGCCCTAAGGGCTACTAAAGCCCTGGGCTTGTGGCGGTCCCTCTTGCGGGACCTGGCCGTACTAAAAGTATCGATCAGAACGGGATTATCAAAGCCTGCGCTAGACAGAGACAAAATACGCTCTCCAAAGCAGCAATCCTGCAGGAGCAGACCATTTCAAAAATCTGTCCTTTGAGATTTACCTCATCAAGGTTTAAGACCGAAACGTATTTTCTGAATAAATTGCTTGTGAAATGGTCAGTGTAATGGGATACTTCAATCTTATGAAAAACATTTCCTACAAAATGTAGCACAACCATTTCATCTACCATAAGGCTTAGGGAGTTGGTCTTGGGATTGGAAACTTGCAGGTTCGTATCCCACCCTTACCAGGAGGAAGAATGTGTGTGGACTCCCTACACCTTCATCCAGGGCTGAAGTGCCCTTGAGTAAGGCACCTAACCCCACATAGCCACAGGGACTGTAACCAATACCCTGTGCCTAAATAACTGTAGGTCGATTTGGATTAAAAAAAAGCGTCTCGACAAAGAGCCATCGGAGCAGTGCTGTTGCAATGCCAGCAGGCGGACTGCAGGTATAGCATTTGTACTGACACCTGTGCTCAATGACTGACACCTGCACTTGATGGCTGTTCAAATTAGTAGCATTTTTGGAATGTGTTTTCCTTGAACATTCAAACTTATTTATTTAAAAATAATATTTTATAATATTATTATATTTTACACCATTACCATAGTCCAGTGTCTGTGTTTGTTTACCTTAATAAAGCTCCATTGGCTATGTGTGTGTGTTTGTAATCATCTGCAGTGAACTCAAAACCAGCAACAAACTGTTTGTGACTGTTTGTGTTTGTAAACACCTTCGTGTGCTGTGTTAAACACACCACATACCCCCCCCTTCCTCCTCCTCTTCCTCTTCCTCACCCACCTCCCCATTCCACCACTCCCCCCCCTCCATCCACCCCCCCCTCCCCACCCCCACCCCCTCTCTCAGTCATTACAGGAGGGGAGATATGCAAA
>CM059276.1:31101992-31116992 GCA_030347295.1 Setipinna tenuifilis
CATACACACACACACACACACACACACACACACACACACACACACAGACCACTTAGATTCTCCCTTCCTCTCCCTTGGAATAGTGAGTGCCTAAAAAAGAATCCACCAACACTGTTGCCTCTCCTGGGGGGCCATGAGGTGATGCCCACAGCGCAATACACACACATACACATACGCACACACCCACCCACACACACAAACACACACATACACACACACACACAAACACACACATACACACACACACAAACACACACACACAGGCACACACACACACACACACACACCGTGGTGGGTGTGGTGGCGGTGAGCTTGTCAGGGGGTGTTCAGAGCTTCACTGCCCGCATGCCCTCATGCCCACGGTGCCCGCGGTGCCCGCGGTGCTGCCCACGGCCTGGCTGGCGCTGGAGAAGACACACACGCACACACGGCCTGGCTGGCGTTGGAGAAGCGAGGGATAAAAATAAACGACAGCAAGGAGGTGGCAGGAAGCTGCTAAAGGATTGAGCACATCATGGGGACACGAGTCTGTGTGTGTGTGTGTGTGTGTGTGTGTGTGTGTGTGTGTGTGTGTGTGTGAGGATTGAGCACGTCATGGGGACACGAGTCTGTGTGTGTGTGTGTGTGTGTGTGTGTGTGTGTGTGTGTGTGTGTGAGGATTGAGCACGTCATGGGACACGAGTCTGTGTGTGTGTGTGTGTGTGTGTGTGTGTGTGTGTGTGTGTGTGTGTGTGTGTGAGGATTGAGCACGTCATGGGGACACGAGTCTGTGTGTGTGTGTGTGTGTGTGTGTGTGTGTGTGTGTGTGTGTGTGTGTGTGTGTGAGGATTGAGCACGTCATGGGACACGAGTCTGTGTGTGTGTGTGTGTGTGTGTGTGTGTGTGTGTGTGTGTGTGTGTGTGTGTGTGAGGATAGAGCATGTCATGGGGACACGAGTCTGTGTGTGTGTGTGTGTGTGTGTGTGTGTGTGTGTGTGTGTGTGTGAGGATTGAGCATGTCATGGGGACACGAGTCTGTGTGTGTGTGTGTGTGTGTGTGTGTGTGTGTGTGTGTATGTGTGTGTGTGAGGATTGAGCATGTCATGGGGACACGAGCCCATCCCACCACACCAGAGAACAGGAACACTCAGCATCAAACATTCATCACACTCACAGAGGAGCAGAGGAGAGCAGAGAGATGGAGAGAGAGGGAGAGGGAGGGAGAGAGAAGGAATAAGTAAGAGAATGAAAGAAAGAGAGGAGAAAGGGAAAAGGAGTGAGTGAGAAAGAGGAGAGAGGGAAAAGGAGCAAGAGAGAAAGCGAGGAGAAAGGTAAAAGGAATGAGAGAAAGACAGGAGAAAGGGAGAATGAATGAGTGAAAAAGACAGGAGAAAGGTAAAAGGAACGAGAGAGAAAGAGAGGAGAAAGGGAGAGAGAATGAATGAATGATGAGGTACAGTGTGTTCTGAGCCTCGTGATCTTAGCTGAGAAAGTGGCACATGGCACTCACACACACACACACACACACACACACAGGCAGGTTAGGTCTACTCTGGAGATGGGGCTGCGGGAGCAAGTTGAGAAAAAGAGAGGAGAGAGAGGGAGAGAGAGAATAGGAGATAGAGAAAAAGATGAGAAAAGAGAGAGGGGGAGGAAGAGTGTGAAAGAAAAGGAGATATAGAGAAAAAGAAGAGAGGAAAGAGAGAGAGGGAGAGAGCAAGAAAGAAAAGCAGAGGGAGAGAAGAGAGAAAGAGCGGCAGCAGCAGCAGGAGCTTGTTGTGGCTAAGGGGAGTGTGTGTGTGTGTGTGTGTGTGTGTGTGTGTGTGTGTGTGTGTGTGGTTGGGGGGTGGGGGGTGGTGGGCATGTGTGTTAAATGTCACCTGCCAGATGGGCCTGGGGAGGAATTAGCCTCTGTGTGAATCCCAGGCCTAATTAATGGAGTGCAGAACTCCACTGGGTGGGGGGCGGAGGTGTGTGTGTGTGTGTGTGTGTGTGTGGGGGGGGGGCAACAAAAGGGGGGCTGCTCCAGGCTGAAAGGGACGTCTGCCACTTCAGGCTCACTCAGGCCTGCAGCGCGACCAGACGGTGCTTAACACTGCCATAGCCACCCACCCGCAGCCTGGTGCACTGTTTACAATAGGGCCCTCACCACTAGGGCCTTCCCCATAAGGGCCTTCCCCAATAGGGCCTTCAATACAAGGGCCTTTACCACTAGGGCCTTCCCCATAAGGGCCTTTACCACTAGGGCCTTCCCCAATAGGGCCCTCACCAATAGGGACTTCACCACTACCAATAAGACTTCATTATTGGATCTTCTGCACTAGGGCCTCATCACTAGGGCCTCATCACTAGGGCCTCCATCACTAGGGCTTCACCAACGGGCCTTGACCAATAGTTATAAAGCAACAGGCTCGCTCAACTCCCGAACGTAAAGATTTCTTTGGGTGTCGGTCAAAACACCAAATATGTAATAAACTTTGAAGGACCGCACTCTCGTTCTTTTTTGTATTGATTTATTTGAACATGTCCAGCAAACTTACGCATTTCATCACTAGGCCATCATCAGTGTATGTGTGTGTGTGTGTGTGTGTGTTTGTGTGTGTGTGTGTGTGTGTGTGTGTGTGTGTGTGTGTGTGTGTGTGTGTGTGTGTGTGTGTGTGCGTTTGTGTGCGTTTGTGTGTGTGTGTGTGCGTTTGTGTGTGTGTGCAGAAACACATGCGTTTGCTGAACATGTTCCAATAAATCAATACGAAAAAGAATGAGTGCGGTCCTTCAAACTTCCCCGTCTGCACTGGCTTATGAGGGCTGCATGTCTAATTAAGGGATTTGCACCTATACTGTCTGCCTGATGTCTCAAAAAGTAGGAGAAACAAGCCAGCTGAATGCTGAGATGAGTGAGTGTGGTTGATTCATGACGTTCCTGTCATTCGCTTCCTCTCCTCCTCTTCCTCCTCCTCCTCCTCTTCCTCCTCCTCCTCCTCCTCCTCCTCCCTGGAGAGCGAGATGGATCCGCATCCCACAGAACTAATTCCCAGCGCTCCGGCTTCGCCAGCACACAGGCGGGAGCGTCCAGGGGGCCGTCTCTACGGAGACAGACAGGAGGCCGTCTCTACGGAGACAGGAGGCAGTCGAGAGATGGGAAGCAGACGAGAGACGAGCATCTGAGTGTGTTTACAGGGCAGGCATCCATGACAGCAGACAGACAGCCATGACAACAGGCAGCTCTCTCTCTCCCTCTCTCTCTCCCTCTCTCTCTGCCATGACAACAGGCAGCTCTCTCTCTCTCTCTCTCTCCCTCTCTCTCTCCCTCTCTCTCTCTGCCATGACAACAGGCAGCTCTCTCTCTCTCTCTCTCTCTCTCTCTCTCTCTCTCTCGACGAGAGGCAGCTCTCTACGCCACTAGCACAGGCACGGAAACAAGACAAAAGAGCAACGGGGAGAAGGAACAGAAAACATGTTCTCTCTTTTTTTCTCTTTCTCTCTCTCTCTCTCTCCCTTTCCCTCTCTCTCTGTTTCTCCCTCTCTCTCCCTCTCCTCTCTCTCCCTCTCTCTCTCCCCTTCCATCCATCCATCCATCTGTCTCTGGGGCTCTGGATGCTGCTACATTTTGCTTAATTAAGTCTCAGCAATCGGCAGTGTTAGTGAGTGCCGGCTCCACCGCCCACTTTTGGCCCACCCCACCCCCATCACCCCCCCACCCCCTCGTCACCCACCCCCACCCCCTCTTTACCCCCCCTTTCTGCCTCTGCTCTTGCCCCGCGGCCCAATCTTGCATGGGGAATGAGACACAAACACAGGTGTTCTCCAGAAGAGAAGAAAGCAACGCACACAACCTCTGTCCTGCAGTGAAGGGGACTGGCTGTCTGCTTGTGTCTCACACAACGCAGTGCTTCTGTCTGTCTGTCTGTCTGTCTGTCTGTCTGTCTGTCTGTCTGTCTGTCTCTCTGTCTGTCTCTCTGTCTGTCTGTCTGTCTCTGATAGATCAGACTGCACCGAACTCTGCAAGCCTAAAGAGGGAACATCTAGCCTACAAAAATCTTCGGCCCCTCTGACCAAACCAGAGTCACACACGCTTGCTCATGCACAGATGTCGTGTCCTCTGAACAAAGAGCAGCACCAGCAGATGACTCAACACCACAGTGACCCACTCAACCTCTCATTTAATACCCCCCCCCTTTCCTTCGCATTGTTCTCCTCCCATCTTCCAAGAAAAGCATCCTCCCTCTCTCCCTCTCTCAGTGTTTCAGTCTCTCCCTCTCTCCCTCTCTCCCTCTCTCACTCTCTCCCTCTCTCGGCCTCTCCCTCTCTCCCTCTTTCAGTCTTAGCCTCTCCTCTTTTCAGCGGTAAAAGGGCCCTGTCAGGATGACACGAGCTCGCTACAGTGGGGGAGTAAATATTCTGCCTCCGTGCACATAATCAAATAAAAACACAGGGAGGGCTGTGTGTATGTGTGTGTGTGTGTGTGTGTGTGTGTGTGTGTTGTGTGTATAAGCGCGTGTGTGTTGAGGGCTGGCACATGTGTGCATGTGGTGTGTGTGTGTACGTGTATATCTGTGTGTGTGTCTGTGTATGTGTGTGTGTATGTGTGTGTGTGTGTGTGTGTGTGTGTGTGTGTGTGTGTGTGTGTGTGTGTGTGTATGTGTGTGTGTTGAGGGCTGGCACATCACATTGAGGGCAAAGGAATAACACAGAGTCAATTAAAAACTATTACGTGTGAAACACAGCTCCTCTTGTCTTACCCTAAGGGTGTTCTGGTAACATAACATGTGTGTGTCATAGGTGCATCCAGAAAACCACACACACATGCACACACACACACACACACACACACACACACAAACATATGCACACACAGCACTGTAAAAGCAAGCAAGCAGGCACGGTGTATAATTTATGTTTGCAGGGGAATGGAAACGCACCCACACACACACACACACACACACACACACACACACACACACACACACACACACAGGAATGGGAACGCACCCAAGCACCCCAACTAGCAGTGCACTTAATTAAGCCCAGCAGGGCGGTGACACGGCCCTGTGCTCCACCCACACACACACACACACACACACACACACACACACACACACTCACACACGTACACACATACACACACACACACACACACACGATGACACGGCCCTGCGCTCCTATTAAGTCAAAGTTATTTATGCCCCTCCTGCACTGCAGTCCCGTGATTGCCAGCTTGCTTTTCCCCGGCTGAACAGATACAGTACAGCATGTGTGAACAGCATCTTTTGCATGTTATGAGAAGCAGGAGTGTGTGTGTACAGTATGTGTATGTACTGTATGTAGAACCTTCTAGAGCTATTGGCATGCAACCTGCCCTATAAGAGATACAGTACAGCATGTGTGAACAGCACCTCTTGCATGTTATGAGAAGTGGTGGATGTGTATGTTTATGTGTATGTATGTAGAAACTTCCAAAGCTATTGGCATGCAAACTGCACTGTAGAAGATACTGCATGGCTGGGAAGGGAGTGAAATGTGAGAACCGTATTGAATGTTGTGGCGGCGGTATAGCTCACGGTAAATACTTAAATATCGAGTGTTAAAGTCTTTCAGCTTTGTGTTCACCTACACCACTACACCACTACACACACACACACACACACACACACACACACACACACACACACAGTCTCTGCCTGCTCACTCCCATGTGGACATAAATAAACATTGTCAATCCCGCATCCACAACTGTGGAATGGACCACATGGATCGACCGGGGTGGGGTGTGGGATGCTGGGGTGGGGTGTGTTGCTGGGGTGGGGTGTGGGATGCTGGGGTGGGGTGTGTTGCAGGGGTGGGGTGGGGTGTGTTGCGGGGGTGGGGTGTGGGACGCTGGGGTGGGGTGTGGGACGCTGGGGTGGGGTGTGTTGCTGGGGTGGGGTGTGGGATGCTGGGGTGGGGTGTGGGATGCTGCCCCCCCCCCCCCCCCCACTCACTGCTGACCCAAGAGAGGCCTAGGAGGACAGGAATGAACCAGTCACATGCCCGACCACCACTCACATGCCCCCACCACCACTCACATGCCCCCACCACCAGTGCTGCATAATAGATGGATGAAGCTCTTACGGTGCAGAAGGATGCTCCAGTGCTCCTAAGGCCTTTACTCTCGCTCAAGCAATATGAGGCTGCCTCTACACACACACACACACACACGCTCAAGCAATATGAGGCTGCCTCTACATACACACACACACACACTCAAGCAATATGAGGCTGCCTCTACACACACACACACACACACGCTCAAGCAATATGAGGCTGCCTCTACATACACACACAAACACACACTAAAGCAATATGAGGCTGCCTCTACACTTCTGAGACACACATAAACACACACTCAAGCAATCTGAGGCTGTCTTTAACCTTGTGAGACAGACATACACACACAGAAATAGATGTGGGGCTCAGTGGACAGAGAAAGATCAAATTCACATAGATGCATGGGCGCATGCACACACATATGCACACACACAAATGTGGACTGCACACAGACACACATACACATAAACATGCACACAAACACACTCACAAGTGCATACATACACCAACACACACACACACACACACACACACACACACACACACACACCACGGCCACCACCACACCCTCCACCAAGCTGTGCCAACAGGCTTTGAGAAATACATTCCTCGCCGCCACGGTGTGGGGGGGGTGACTGCTCCGCGAGAGCAGACGGGAGTCATATGCCATATGCCTGCCAACTGAGGCCAGCAGGGCCTGACGAGGCCAGCCTCCATGCCTCTACCTCTAAATCACACAAACTCAACCATACCCCCTGCCTCGCTCACGTGAGACCGTCCTCCATACCTCAGCCTCTAAATCACAGCATCCCAACCACCCCCACCGTCGCACTCACGTGAGGCCGGCCTCCACAACTCGACCTCTAAATCACACAAACCCCACCAGCACCAGCCTCTAAATCACAGCCTCTCAAACAGCACCCCCTGCCACGCTCACGTAAGGCCAGACTCAGACCCTCCTCTGCCAGGAATCGGGAGGTAATGAAGGCAGTGTCACTTCTCACCCCCCCTCCCCTCTTCCTGGTTCTTGACCAATGACATCAGAGCGTGTCACCAGCACGGACCCAAGGAGATGATCTAACCCCCCCCCCCCCCCCCCACATCAGTCACAGCCGCGCCCATCGAGCTGACTCACACACACACACATACACACACACACACACACACACACACAGCGCAGCAGCAGAGAGCCTCCTGGGTGATTTACACACCGACATGCATCCATCTACAGCAGCCAATCACAGCACAGCTCACCTCACCAGCACTACGGCCCTGACTCAGCCCCCGGGGCTGCTGGGTAAGAGCATGGCTGTCTCATCCACTGAAATATGATCGATATCTATACCATCCCTTTAGCTGCAGAGTGTCACTGTGTCTGTGTGCTGTATGTCACTGTGTCTGTGTCTGTGTGCTGTGTGTCTATCTCTGTGTCTATGTGCTGTGTGCTGTGTGTCTGTCTCTGTCTCTGTGTCTGTGTGCTGTGCGTCTCTGTGTCTGTGTCTGTGTGTCTATCTCTGTGTCTATGTGCTGTGTGTCTGTCTCTGTGTCTGTGTGCGGTGTGTCCCTGTGTCTGTGTCTGTGTGTCACTGTGTCTGTGTGCTGTGTGCTGTGTGTCTATCTTAGACTGACTCACAACCTCCAGCGAGTCTCACTAGAGCATTAGGTAGTGCTGAGGGAAACACAGCACAGCTGGAATTGACTGATTATATATACGGGTGGGATACAGTACTTAAAATGAAGGTATGTTATGCCATCACTACCTGTTTGTTACATGATACTGACACTTTGACACCAAATAACAATGCTTCTTACTGCTACAGTACATGCAAGCCCTCTAAACAGACTTAACCAATAGTCTGAATAACTAGTCTTTAGTCAGAATAACTAGCCATCAATCTCAATAGCTAGTTATCACTGAATAACTAGTCATTCATCTCAATAACTAGTTTTCAGTTTAAATATCTAGTCATCACTCTGAATAACTAGTCTTCACTTTGAACAGCTAGTCATCAGTCTGAATAGCTATCACATGAAGGAGGGTGCAATAAAGAAAGCCACAGAAAACTCTATTACAGCGCAAAGACATTGTGCATGCTGTTACACACTGAATAAAATACTGTCCCTTTAGCTGCAGTGTGTCACTGTGTCTGTGTGCTGTGTGTCTATCTCTGTGTCTATCTTAGACTGACTCACAGCTTCCAGTGAGTCTCACTAAGCATTAGGTAGTGCTGTATTGAAAATGAAGGCATGGTACCAGTACATGCTTGGTTGGGATACAGTAATTAAAATGAAGGTATGCTATCACTACCTGTTTGTTACATGTTACTGACACTTTGGCACCAAATATCAATGTTTCTTACACATTGAATAAATATATAATACCCTGTTTTTTTCTTTAAGCGGCATGTTTTCTTCCTCAGTTACACAGATATGGTGAGGTGTTCTGTTATCATACTGAGTATTGCCGTAGCAACACAGAATTATTATCTTGGGCAACATTCCATGGCAGCCCTGTAACTCATTGTGACCTAGCCCCAGCCCTACCTGCTATGAGAGTCAATGTGAGTGCTGGGAGGGTGGGCTGGGAAGTGTGTTTGTATATATGTGTGTGTGTGTGTGTGTGTGTGTGTGTGTGTGTGTGTGTGTTTGTGTGTGTGTGTGAGAGAGAGAGTGTGTGTGAGTGGGGTGGCAGCCATCAGGATGAACTGGCCTTGCTGTGTGTCTCAGGCTGATTAAACCACACTGAGTGGTTTAATGTTTAAGAGCCGTTCGTCTGAGGAGGCGTTCGTCTGAGGAGGAGTGTGAGGTGCAGGGCTCTTGGAGCGAGGTGCGTTTATTGATCTTGTGAAAAATTCAGGAGTTCTGGGCCAACCATCACCCTGCCAATTAACATGCCGTCTCCTCACTGATTTTCAGCCAAAACATTACAGGGAAAGTGTACAGGCTGCACACAGGGAGTTGTTGTGTGTGTGTGTGTGTGCGTGTGCGTGTGTATGTGTATGTGTGTGTGTGTGTGTGTGCGTGTGTGTATGAGAGATCTGCCTCCACCTCTGTCTGCTGCAAACAGTCATTTTGCCTTCCCTCCTTTCCTCCCCTCTCCCTCCTTCCCTCCCTCTCTTCTTTCCTCTCTCTCTTCTTCCCTCCTTTCCTCCCTCCCTCTCTTTCTAGCAGCAGTGCCAGTGCACTTCATCCTCTCTGCAGGCCTCCCCGCACCACAGTACCGTCTCCCGACAGCATCCTGACGTGAGTGAAATTACAGGACAGTTCCTGGACAGGACGGTCATTACATGAAATGGGCTCTGAAGACTGCGCTGGCAACACACAAAGCTCTCCTCTACTCCCCAGAGAAAGAAGGAGTGACAGGGAGAAAGAGCGAGGGAGGGAGGGAGAGAGAGAGAGAAAGAATGAGTGAGAGTGAGAGAGACAGAGAGTGCTGTTCGTCTTCTTTTCTCTTCCTTTGTCAGGTATAACTCATGTGTTTTTTAGCTGACGGGACACAAATCTAAAAATCTAGCCCTCTCCTCCCTCATGTGTTCCCTCTGTCTGTCCTTTGAAACACACGTTTCTCACCCTGCGCTGTCAGGCATGTAGCTATTCCATTTCACATCCAAGCATCTAAATCCTTATGATCTGAGTATTTAACCTGAGATTCCTGTGCTGCAGTGCAGGCCCAGCAGACTACAGACACTCCTGATCTGAAACAGGTGTTGGGTCATGTGATGACACAGATGTGTACGACAGATCCTCCATAGCCAGCAGTTTTAGCGTTCACAATAAACTATAATAAACACATTAGTACACATTAGTCATAACAGCCACTACTTAGCAGGATGACAATAAAGCTCTGATCAATGGAAGCAGCTCACTCACTGCAGCCTGGAACAGCACTCAGGCGTGTGTGTGTGTGTGTGTGTGTGTGTGTGTTGTGTCTGTCTGTCTGTCAGTGGATGTAGGTGCGTGCGTGTGTTTGTGTGTGTGTGTTGTGTCTGTCTGTCAGCGGATGTGTGTGTGTGTGTGTGTGTGTGTGTATGTTGTGTCTGTCTGTCAGCGGATGTGGGTGTGTGCATGTTTGTGTGTGTGTGTATCCCCGTTTGATGATTTCAGGCGGATGTCTGTCACCGCGGGAGTCTGGCGTAGGGGCGAGCTGCGGTGGGGCTGCGGCGGTGAGTCGGGGGTGGTGTAGGGGCCGCGTGGGGGAGGCGTAGGGGTGGTGTGGGGGCAGGGTAGGGGCAGCGTGGGGGTGGCGTGGGGGCAGCGTGAGGGCAGCGTGGGGGTGGTGTGGGGGTGGCGTAGGGGCCGCGTGGTGTAATGACTCTATCGGCTAATTATCCGCCCGTAATTGGTGTCAGGGCCCCGTCAATACTGCACCCTGCAGGACCACCAGTGTGTGTGTGTGTGTGTATGTGCGCCCTGCAGGACCAGTGCCATGCCTCTGCATTAGCACCAGCCCATGGGTGTGTGTGTGTGTGTGTGTGTGCGTGCGTGCGCGTGTGCGTGTGTGTGTGTGTTCAAACGAGGTGTGTGTTTGGGTTGGGTGGGGTTCAGACCAGACCTGGAGAGAAAGGTATGTTGAGAGTAAAATATCTTCTTTCCCCAAACCCCTCTGATTGATCTGAGCAGAGATGACGAGATGACGATATCTTCTCTACAGGACCATGGGGGCGCTATTAGCCTTAGCCTGGTCTACAGTAATCCATCGCAAACACACACACACACACACACACACACACACACACACACACACACACACAAACACACACACACACACACACACACACACACACACACACAGACCGGCTAAATGTGGCATTGCACGATAAAATATAATTACACGGCCTTAAAACACTGTAGGGTTTAGCAGAACAACTGCACACACAACATTTCAGCACACAGGTCTTAAAAGCTTTGCATGTCATTACACAGAACAGCGTAATCCGCTGAGAAGCCTGTTGAAACACCATCCTCATCACCTGGTCTAATGCCAGACCCAATCCCCATCAGGTCTAATTCCAGGACTAATGACTCACACAAGTGTCACTCTGAGGGGCATAGGGGCCTGGTCTGGAGGGGGGGGGGGGGGGATTGTGGCAGTGAAGTCTGGAGCTCAGAGGAGAGGGCTGAGGATAGGGGGAGAGGGCTGGGGAGGGGATGAGAGGAGGAGAGGATGGAGGAGAGGAGATAACTGAGGAGAGGAGGAGAGGCCTGAGGATAGGGGGAGAGACCCAAACTCACGTATATGCACACACAAATGCGAAAACACACACGGATACACAGATACATACACACGCGCACACACACACACACACACACATAAGCACACACACACACACACACACACACACACACACACACACACTAACACTGACAAATACTAACAAGAAAAACTGCATGCTTTCTGTCCTCACACACACACTCCCCAGCCTCCCCCCATGAGGTGTGAGAGCACTTGGCTGCATCATGATTACCAGTGAGGAAGATGAAGCGCAGGGGGGGTGGGGGGGGTGCAGGAGGAGATTGCCTCCTAAATGTTATTTTAACACTAATAATCAGATTCTGGCTTCATGGGGAGTGAGAAATAAGCCACTTTTATTCACGCCACCGCCAGCCATTTCCCCTACCCTACCAATCCCCTACCAATCCCCTACCCCACCAATCCCCTACACCCCTACCAATCCCCTACCCCACCAATCCCCTACACTCCTACCAATCCCCTACCAATCCCCTACCCTCACACTGTACCAATCCCCTACACTCCTACCGTACCAATCTCATACTGTAGCAGGGGTACTATACTGTACCATCTTGCATCTCCGTTGCTATGATACACTGGACTCACAGTGAATTGACTGACCAATTAAAAGTGTGTTTTCAGGTGGATAA
Source organism: Setipinna tenuifilis (assembly GCA_030347295.1). Taxonomy (NCBI): domain Eukaryota; kingdom Metazoa; phylum Chordata; class Actinopteri; order Clupeiformes; family Engraulidae; genus Setipinna; species Setipinna tenuifilis. The sequence goes on from CM059276.1 coordinate 31,113,936, forward strand.
GATCAGACAGATGGAGAGGGTCTGGCAGCAAGGAGGCGTGGTCTATTAAAGAAGAGAAGCAGGGGTCTGCTAGGCAGGGAGGTGGCAGGCACCAGTGACCCCATGAAGGAGCACTGATCTGGGGGAGAGTGAGCACAGAGTGACCCCATGATGAAGCACTGGTGTGGGGGAGAGTGAGCATGGTGAGCCCATGATGGAACACTCATCTGGGGGAGAGTGAGCACAGGGAGTGACCCCATGAAGGAGCACTCATCTGGGGGAGAGTGAGCGTGGTGAGCCCCACTGCTGGAGCTGCTAGAGTGGTATGGCAGCCCACACTGAGGAGAAGACAGGCTTGCAGGCAGCAGACAGAGAGACGGACACAGACGGAGAGAGTGACAGACAGAGGGGGAGGGTAAAAGAGAGAGGGAGAGGGTAAAAGAGAGAGGGGGAGAGTGACAGATAGAGGCAGAGGGTAAAAGAGAGAGGGAGAGAGTGAAAGAGAGAGGGAGAGAGTGAAAGAGAGAGGGGGAGAGGGAGAGAGAGGGAGAGAGTAAGAGACAGAGGGAGAGTGTGAGAGGCAGAGGGAGAGAGAGAAAGAGAGAGGGAGACCAAAAGACTGTACCAATCTTCTACCATACCAGTGAGAGATGTGAGTGAGAGTGTGAGAGAGACACAGAGATAGAGTAAAGAGAGGGAGAGAGGGAGATAGAGATAGAGTAGAGTAGAAGATAGAGATAGAGTAGAGGAGAGGGAGATGGGGGGAGATAGAGATAGAGTAGAGTAGAAGATAGAGTAGAGTAAAGAGAGGGAGATGGAGGGAGATAGAGATAGAGTAGAGTAGAAGATAGAGATAGAGTAAAGAGAGGGATAGAGAGATAGAGTAAAGAGAGGGAGATGGAGGGAGAAAGTAAGAAGACAGGTAAAGAGACTGATGTTGAGAGAGAGGGAGAATAAGAGAGAAAAAAAGAGAGAGGTAGAGAGAGGGAGAGTAAGAGAGAAAAAGAGAGAGAGGGAGAGTAAGAGAGAAAAACAGAGAGAGGGAGAGAGAGGGAGAGTAAGAGAGACAAAAAGAGAGAGGGAAAGAGAGACAGAGATCTATTCAGCTGCCCAACAGCAGATTTTGCACATCGTCATGTCCTCAAAACTAAAAAAAAAACAAACAACAAAAAAAAACAAGATTTATGAAGTCTGAAAATTCTCCTGTTCATCTGCCAAGACTGGAGCTCAGAGGATACACAGAACTGCAGCAGAAACACTCCAAATATAGAAGGGAGAGAGGTTTTCTTTCAGACAGAGAGAGACAGAGACAGAGAAAGAGAGAGAGAGACAAAGAGAAAGAGAAAGAGACAGCGACACAGACAGACAGAGAGAGAGAGACAGACAGAGAGAGGCAGAATGAGAGAGAGACAGAGAGATAGACAGACAGAGAGAGACAGAGAGACAAAATGAGAGAGACAGAGTGAGACAGAATGAGAGAAAGAAACAGAGAGAGGGCTTTGGGAGAGGACTTTGTTGGATGATGTCTTACTAGTGAATCACAGAGCTGTAGACAAACAGCACTAGTAAAGCCCAGAGTCCAGAGTCCAGAGCCCTACCCCTCACCCCCCCCCCCCCCCCCCCCCCCCCCACCCCCCACCTGCTGCCCTGAGCCCGGGGTCCACTTCTGGTCCGTGTCTGCCCTGTCACCTGTGTGTGACCATGAGGCGTGGCTCCAGTGGCCCTGTGGCCATGTCCTACTCGACCCCCAGATTAGGGGTGCTGGCACGGGGACTCGCTGAGGCTTCCCCAACACCTGTCAGGAGCTGCTGGAACACCCCCCCCCCACACACACACACACACACACACGCACCAGCTACCTGCTCCAACACCTACGCCCCCACCCCCCACCTGCTGCAGCACTTACCTCCACGCCAACTACCTGGTTCAACACCTACCCCCACACTCCAATACCTACCCCCACACTCCAATACCTACCCCCACACCCCAACACCTACCCCCCCACTCCAATACCTACTCCCCACACCAGCTAACTGGCCGATTGCCCACATGCCCCTGTCTAGGTTGTAGAAAATTGTGTCTCTCTTTTACTCTCCCTCGCTCCCTTCCTCTCTCTCTTCCTCTCCCCCCCCCCCTTTCTATCACTCTCTCTGTCGTGTCTTCCTGTGCTGTCATCCTGTTCCTGCTGGTGTCAGCACTGCAGTGGTGTGTGTGAGTAGAGGAGGTGAGCATGAGGGAAGAGGCAGGAGGCAGGAGGCTGGATAACGGCCGGCTCCTCTGCACACAGCGCTGAGATGCGGCATCACAGATGCGATGAGGTGCCCAGAGATGTGATGTACCTGCCACAGATGCAATGTGGTGCACAAAAAGATGCAATGTATGTGATGCGGGGCATAGTCAGATGTGGCGCACAGAACCGATGCGGCCGCCACACATGTGATGCGATGCGATGCAGTGCACAGAGAGATGACATGTGGAGCACAGAGAGATGATGCACAGATGCGATGCAGTGCACAGATGCAATGTGGTGAACAGAGACGTGTGATGCGCCACCACAGATGCGATGTAGTGCACAGTGTTGTGCACAGAGAGATGCGGTGCGGTGCGGCCGCCACACCCGGGCTGAGCTGCTTGGTATTCTGGGAGTGCGGTCTGCTGCTGGGTCGGATGGAGGAGATGCTGCAGCTGCACTAGCAGCATGGGGGAGAGAGGGGGGGGGGGGGGAGAGAGAGAGAGAGGAGGAAGAGAGAGGGGGGGGGGGGGGAGAGAGAGAGGGAGAGAGAGAGAGGGAGAGGGAGAGAGAGAGAGGGAGACAGACAGAGGGAGAGAGAGAGAGCTAAGAGTGTGAGAGAGAGAGACAGAGAGAGAGAGGGGGGGAAAGAGAGAGAGGGGGAGAGAGGGGGAGAGAGAGAGAGAGGGAAGGAAGAGAGGAGGAAGAGAGGAAAAAGAAGAAAAACACAGAAAAAGGAGTGCGCAGAAGTCTTTTTTCTGAACCTGCGCTTGAGAGAGAAAAGGAGATGAACTGTGCTGTCACTGTTGCTGCGCTTTTATAGAGTTTACAGTCCCCATTGCTAGGAA
>CM059276.1:31121992-31129492 GCA_030347295.1 Setipinna tenuifilis
TGTGTGTGTCTGTGTGTGTGTGTGTGTGTGTGCTGACCCACACCCACCAATCAATACAGCCCTCTGCCACTACACCCTTAGTCAGCACAGGGTCAAACTACTTCCCTACTTCCCTGACACAGCACAGCGGCCTGACCAAAAGATTACTACAGTGGCCTAGTCACAACATTATTATGGCGGCCTAGCCACAACATTACAGCATCTGACCAAAACATTACTATAGTGGCCTGACCAGAACTTTATTATAGTGGCCTGACCAAAACATTACTACAGCACAGCAGCCTAACCAAAACATTATTATGGCGGCCTAGCCACAACATTACAGCGTCTGACCAGAACATTACTACAGTGACCTGACCAGAACATCACAGCACCCGAACCAAAACATCATCACAGCACCCTAAGCAAAACATTATTACAGCAGACTAACCAAAACGTCACTACAGTACAGCGGTCTACCCAGAACATTACTACAGCGCCCTAACCAAAACACCGTCATACAAGCCTAACCAAAACATTATTATGGCGATCTAACCAAAACATTACTACAGAGGCCCAACCAAAACATTATCACAGCAGGAGGTTTTGGTAGTGGAGAACGCCCTCATCAATCCTTAACTCCAACCGTCAGTCATATTGGAGCAGAATAGAACAGCAGGACATTCCCATCTCTGTGCTGCTGTGTGGAGATGAGAGCAACCAGCGGATGCTGCACTCAGGAGCACAGATCAATGCTGCTGTTAGAGATACAGTAACAGAGTGCTCTAATGTTACACCATTAAGACTGTCAATGTGAACAACGTGATACACACCAGCTCCTCCACCCTCCTTAGGGTTGGCATGTGAGGCCTGTATGAGATGCTGTGGTACATAGAGAGAGCTAGAAACATACAGGTATGCCGTCTCACACACACGCGCACGCACGCACGCACACACAGACGCACACACACACACACAGACGCACAGACGCACACACACAGAGTGCACAGAAAGCATCCTGACGGACCGAGGACAAGTCTCAACTACTCTGACATCTTATTTTTTTCTTCCCCCCTGTACCCCCCCCCCCCCCCCCCATCACTGGTGGATGGGGGGGCTCATCAAGTTGAGCTATAAATAAACAGGCAATCACACATTCACGGCGGCCCATAACCGTAGCCGAGCAGCCAGAGGTGCTGTAAAGTGCTGTAAAGTGCTGTAAAGTATGCACCCCTGGTGCCGTCCGTGCCCAGCCCGACCCACAGACCCACAGACCAGTACAGCAGTGCTGCAGGCTGAATCACAGCGCCATGACAACCGCCTCAAGGTTAACCTGAGGAGACTAGGGGGATAACACACACTAAACTGTGTTTTGCACACTGGCATTTAGATGGCATAGCTGGTGGTTGGCTGTGTGTTTGCTGTCTGACTGCTGATTGGCTGTGTGTTTGTATCTGCCCTGCTGAATCTGACTGCTCATTGGCTGCCCCTGCTGAATCTGACTGCTGATTGGCTGTGTGTTTGTATATGCCCCTGCTGAATCTGACTGCTGATTGGCTGCCCCTGCTGAACATGACTGCTGATTGGCTGTGTGTTTGTTATCTGCTGATTGGCTGTGTGTTTGTATATGCCCCTGCTGAATCTGACTGCTGATTGGCTGCCCCTGCTGAACATGACTGCTGATTGGCTGTGTGTCTGTATCTGCCCTGCTCAGTATGACTGTTGATTGGCTGCCAAGTAATCAAATTACAAAAATAATCACAAACTGTCAGCGCTTCTAAACTATGCAGGCTTCCGAGCACGTCACAGCAGACAGGTGCAAACCAACACCTCGCCTCACTGTGTGCACACACACACACACACACACACGCGTGCACACACACACACACACACACACACACACACACACACACACACACGTGTGCACACACACACACACACACACACACACACACACACACACACACACACACACGTGCAACACCAACACCTCGCCTCACTGTGCGCAACATCATTATACATTACACACTAATGCATACCTTATAAAGGCATAACACACACCCATCTGCTGTCAGTCAAACTTGCTTACACAAAGCGCCTGACACCTCTTTAAACTGCTTCATTTCACTGCTGTTCCACATCAAGCTGCTTGAACAGGACTGATAATACAGCACTACTGATCTTAGCACGGGGGGAAGGACACTGAAACAGCAAGAAGAGAGGGAGGAGGGAGAGAGAGAGAGGGGGGGGGGGAGAGGGAGAGGAAGAAAGTCAGAGTGAGAGAGAGAGGGAGAGGAAGAAAGTCAGAGAGAGAGAGAGAGAGGGAGAGAAAGAAGTGTGTGTGAGAGAGAATGTTTTGTGTGTTTTTCTGTGTGTGTGTGTGTGTGTGTGTGTGTGTGTATGTATCTGTGTGTGTGTTTTTTTCTGTGTGTGTTATGAGGGCATTTTGTTCTGAGGTGCACCAGGCCAGGAAGATAAGACAAAAAAAAGTTGCTCATTAAAATGCAAGAAGGAGGCAGAGACAAAGAAAAAGAAAAAGCAGACAGCAAGTGTGTGTGTGTGTTTTTGTGTGTGTGTGTGTGTGTGTGTGTGTGTGTGTGTGTGTGTGTGTCTGACAAAGGAAAAAAAGAGAGGCAGAGAGAGAGAGACAGTGAGACAGAAGATTGGACGCACACACACACACACATACACACACACATACTTACACACATACATACACACACACGCGCACACGCACACGCACACACACACACACACACAGAAGGATGTACAGAGGAGAAGTAATGCAGAGTGAGGTGGGGGGTAGGAGTACAGGAGAATGTGAAAGAGGAGGTGGAGGAGGAGGAGGAGGAGGAGGAGGAGGAGGAGGTGGAGGAGGAGGTGGAGGAAGAGGAGCAGGAGGAAGAGTAAGATGATGAGGAGGAGGAGGAAGAGGAGGAGGAGGGTGAAGAGGAGGAGGAGGAGGAGGAAGATGCAGCATTAGGGAGGCTAAGCCATCAGTGAAGACTGATCCATAATTAAACACACTCTTCCAGCTCAACAGCAGGGGAGAGGTGAGAGAGGGAAAGAGAGGGAGCGGGGGGGGTGAGAGAGGGAAAGAGAGAGAGCGAGGGAGAGGTGAGAGAGGGAAAGAGAGAGAGCGAGGGGGGGGTGAGAGAGAAAGAGAGGGAGAGAGGGGGGGGTGAGAGAGAGAAAGAGAGAGAGCGAGGGGGGGGTGAGAGAGGGAAAGAGAGAGAGCGAGGGGGGGGTGAGAGAGGGAAAGAGAGGGGGGGAAGTGGGGGGAGAGAGAGAAAGAGAGGGGGGGGGGATAGAAGTAGAGTGGCACAACATGGCAAAAGGTTATTCTTCCAAATGGGGTGACATCACACTTGGGAAAGGACGCCTGGAGAGGGAGAGGGATGCAGGGAGGATGAGAGAGAGAGAGGGAGAAAGAGAGAGAGAGAGAGGGAAGGAGAGAAGGTTGGGGGCCTCTGAAAGAAGGACTGTCCTGAAAGAGAGAGAGAGGAGGAGGGAAAAAGAGGGGGGGTAAGGAGGAAAGGAGAGAAGTGGGCGGCCCCTGAGAGTTTGTTCTGAAAGAGAGAGAGCAAAAAAGAGGAAGAGAGAGAGAGAGAAAGAGACAGAGAGAGAGAGAGAGAGAGAGAGCAAAAAAAGAGGAAGAGAGAGAGAGAGAGAGAAAGACAGAGAGAAAGAGAGAGAGAAAGACAGAGAGAAAGAGAGGGAGGGAAGGAGAGAAGAGTGGGGCCTCTGAGAGAAGGACTGGTCTGTCCTGAAAGAGAGAGAGAGAGAGAGAGAGAGAGAGGGAGAGAGAAAGATAAAAAGATAGACAGAGAGGGAGGGAAAAGAGAGAGAGGGGGGGAAGGCAGGAGAGGAGTGTGTGCCTCAGACAGAGGGAGCTGTCTGTCCTAAAAGACAGAGAGAAAGAAAGAGAGAGGGGGGGGGGAGAGAGAGAGAGCGAGAGAGAGAGGGGGGGAAAAGATAGAGAGAGAGAGGGCGAGAGAGAGGGGGGGGGAGATAGAGAGAGAGAGGGCGAGAGAGAGAAATGTAGGGAGGGAAGGAGGGAAGGGAGTGGGCCTCAGACAGAGGGAGCTGTCTGTCCTAAAAGACAGAGAGAAAGAAAGAGGAAAAGAGAGAGAGAGCGAGAGGGAGAGAGAGAGAGCGAGAGAGAGAGCGAGAGAGAGAGAGAGAGAGAGAGAGGGCGAGAGAGGTAAGGAGTAAGGGAAGGAGGGAGGGAGAGGAGTGTGGGCCTCAGACAGAGGGAGCTGTCTGTTCTGACTGGAATGTCAAACGGAGCTGCAGTAGACTCCCGTCAGCACTCCTGCTGTGACTCTCACACATGCAACACACACCACACAGATTTACACTGGGCTTTAGTGTTACACTGGGCTTTAGTGTTGGACTTTAGTGTTAGACTGAGGCATTACACTGGACTGTAGTGTTAGACTGACTGAAGAGTTACACTGGGCCATAGTGTTGGACTGGGCTTTAGTATTACACTGGGCTTAAGTGTTAGACTAAGCCAAAGACATACACTGGGCTGTAGTGTTAGACTGGGTTGAGGTGTTACACAGGGTTGAGGTATTAGGCTGGACTGTAGTGTTGGACTGGGCTGTAGTATTACACTGGGCTGTAGTGTTGGACTGGGCTGAAGTGTTGGACTGGGCTGTAGTGATACACTGGGCTGTAGTGATACACTGGGCTGTAGTATTACACTGGGCCAAAGACTTAGACTGGGCTTTAGTATTACACTGGGCTGAAGTGTTGGACTGGGCTGTAGTGTTAGACTGGGTTGAGGTGTTACACAGGGTTGAGGTATTAGGCTGGACTGTAGTGTTAGACTGAGCTTTAGTATTACACTGGGCTGTAGTGTTGGACTGGGCTGTAGTATTACACTGGGCCAAAGAGTTAGACTGAGCTTTAGTATTACACTGGGCTGAAGTGTTACACTGGGGCTTAGTGTTAGTCTAGGGTAAAGTGTTAGTCTAGGGTAAAGTGTTAGACTAGGGTAAAGTGTTAGACTTTAGTGTTACAATAGGGTTTAGGTTTACACTGGGCTTTAGTGTTAGACTGGCTTAAGTAGGCTTAACTAAGCCAAAGACTTAGACTGGGCTTTAGTGTTAGACTGGGCTGAAGCATTACACTAGGCCAAAGAGTTAGACTGGGTTTTGATATTACACTGGGGTAAAGTGTCAGACTGGACTGAGGTGTTAGACTGGGCTGAAGTATTACACTGAGCTGTAATTGGAATGAACCCGTGACTGTTAAAGACTAAGTGTGTTAAAGACTAAGGGCCCTATTTTGCCGCGGCGCATTGTGCATTCGCGACATGCGCATGCTGTCATTGCTATTCTGTGCCAGCGCAACGCTCATTTTTTCAGGCAAAAAATCACGTTGTCTAGATAGCAGATGACATTGCGCCGTGACGGGCGGGTCAGCGAAAAGAAGAGGTGTGGTCTGGCGCAAAGCGCACCAGATGCTATTATGAGGACGTATAAACCATTTGCGCTTTTGATTAATGAAAAGGTGCTTTTTCGTCACTGGCGCATTGTTGAAAAGCTATTTTAGAGGCGCACAACGCTTTGAACCCCGATGTACCGGCTGCTGCGCCAGAGAGGCGAGCTGAACTGGCAGAAAAGTTGCAACATGTATAGCCTGTATAAGTATGTATCTGTATGTTTTAGTAAGCAGACATGCACAAATAATGAAAATATAGCAATGTTGTGCAGTTTATAGCAATGTCCTGCAGTTTATTTACAATTTCTTTTGTCGTTTTAAATAAACAGCGTGGCAAGTTGTAAGAAATAATATGAACAAATCATCAAAAAGAAAACTAGTGGACTAATGGTTTGATGGACCTATACCTTCCGTTTATTTTTGATGTTTCCTTTGAGTTTAAGGCTTTGTTTCCCCTCTTCTAACGTTGTTGTACCGCTTTCGGCGCACAGCGCGTTGAACCCCGATGTACCTGCTGCTGCCCCAGAGAGGCGAGCTGAACTGGCAGAAAAGTTGCAACGTGTATAGCCTGTATAGCCATGTATTTTTATGTTTTAATAAGCAAACAGGCACAAATAATAAGAGTATAGCAATGTTTTGCAGTTTATAGCAATGTTCTGCAGTTTCCTTTGTCTTTTAAATAAACAGCGATTGCAATGCTCTGCAGTTTATTTAATAAACAGCGTGGCAAATTGTAAGAAATGAAATGGACGAATCATTAAAAAGAAAACTAGTGGACTAATGGTTTGATGGACCTCCACCTTTTATTTTTGATGTTTCCTTTGAGTTTAAAGCTTTTGTTTCATGTCTTCTAACGTTGCCGCTTTGAGCACTGTTGGAAAGTTCTCTTCTTGCCAAAGGAGGTCACAATTATTGAAGATATTTCCTCCAATACTTCTATGACCCGCGGAGGTTTGGGGGGATTCTTTCCATCCCCGAATATTAACTACTCACGCGCTGTTATTTCACGCACGAACAGATCGGTCTCCTCCACCGAAAAGCTCCTCCCGTCCGGGTAAATCCGCCATCGTAATAGCAAAAGGCTATGGACAATGCGCCCGCTGTCTCTTAAAGGGAATGAGAGTATAAATTATCATTGGTTAATTGTATGTTACGCCCAAAACACACCCATGACTAATGAAGTAACTTAACCCAACCCTTTTGAACGATGCGCCTGGCGCAATGTTCGCTTTTTCCGCCATGAAAATACCAAATTGTGTCGGGAACGCCCCCAAAGCAACTTGCGCGACAGACTTTAGACAATGCGCTTATGATCGTGAAAATAGAGCCCTAAGTGTGGTGTAGTGTAAGTGAGACACGCTGCCTGCCTTCCAGCAGCAGTGCCAAAGCAGGATGGATCCCCCAATCAATGCTACTGATGACATCACACCCAGAGCCCCAGTCACCCTCTATGCTCAATGCTACTGATGACATCACACCGAGAGCCCCAGTCACCCTCTATGCTCAATGCTACTGATGACATCACACCGAGAGCCCCAGTCACCCCTCTATACCAGTCACCCCTCTATACTTAGTGCTAATGAAGGCACACTGAGAATCCCAGTCACCCCTCTATCCCAGTCACCCCTCTATCCCAGTCACCCCTCTATCCCAGGCACCCCTCTATGCTCAATGCTACTGATGACATCACACCGAGGGCCCCAGTCACCCCTCTATGCTCAGTGCTACCAGCAGCACGCTGAGAGCAGCTACTGCCAGGCTGGGCAGGACATCCCTCCAGACAGGTGAGGATTATATATCGACAGCTACTGGACACGTTCGGTCACCCCCTCTCTCCTCCCTCCCCTCTCTCCTCCCTCCCCATCTCTCCTCCCTCCCCTCTCTCCTCCCTCCCCTCTCCCCTCTCTCCCCTCTCTCCTCCCTCCCCTCTCTCCTCCCTCCCCATCTCTCCTCCCTCCCCATCTCTCCTCCTTCACCTCCCTCCAATGTTTCCAGAGGTTTGCATGGTAATTCAAAAAGAGATAACAGTTCAAAGTACAGACATTATAAACCTCCGTAGGAGAAAAGTGA
>CM059276.1:31134492-31141992 GCA_030347295.1 Setipinna tenuifilis
CTCCAGCATCAGAAACACCACACACACTGCTAATGCAGACTCTATCACCCAAACTAGAACTCCACACCAAATCGTTCCAAGTGGCTGAAGTAACCATGGCTGATATATTAGTGATAGTGACCATGGCTGATATATTAGTGATAGTGGTCCATGGCTGATATATTAATGATGGGGGGTCCATGGCTGATATATTAGTGATAGGGGTCCATGGCTGATATATTAGTGATAGTGACCATGGCTGATATATTAGTGATAGTGGTCCATGGCTGATATATTAGTGATAGTGGTCCATGGCTGATATATTAGTGATAGGGGTCCATGGCTGATATATTAATGATATATTAGTGATAGGGGTCCATGGCTGATATATTAGTGATAGTGGTCCATGGCTGATATATTAGTGATAGTGGTCCATGGCTGATATATTAGTGATAGGGGTCCATGGCTGATATATTAATGATATATTAGTGATAGGGGTCCATGGCTGATATATTAGTGATAGTGGTCCATGGCTGATATATTAGTGATAGTGGTCCATGGCTGATATATTAATGATATATTAGTGATAGTAGTGATGGGGGGTCCATGGCTAATATATTAATGGTGGGGGTCATGGGGCAGCTCATTAGCGTTTTAAACCTGTTTCATCTCCTCCTCTCACAGAGCCACAAGGAGCAAAACTCTCCTCATTACCTGTGAGGGGGGAAATTACGCCGCCTCGTTCCCCTAACAGCAGAAAACAAGAGCAGAGGAGATAAAGGACTAAACAAGATGGAGGGAGGATGGCATGATATCTGACTGGAGCCCGAAGAAATCAATACTCCCCCTCAAGTGGAGCATCCTTAATGGCGGCAATAAGCAGCAACAAAATCGCACTTAGAGGAGCGCTGAGCATCATGGGAAATATTTGAGAGGTGTGGGCTGCCCCATGCTCAAGGGCGACCGGGGAGGGCCCTCACACAACACCCAAACACCAGGCAACGAGGGAGACAGAGCAACATGTAGCCAGACTGCTCCAGTCAACAGGGTGCCGGGAAAATAGCTATGGAAGCGCAGTGGCCGAGGGCACTTTGGGACACCTCTCAGCCTCAACATCACCTCTCGTCCTCTACGTCACCTCTCTGCCTCCCTATCAGCACCCAGTCTCACACTGCTCCCGATCTCTAAATCAGCTCTCTGCCTCTAAATCAGCTAACGGCCTCTGCATTAGCACCCAGTCTCAGACGGCTCTCGGCCTCTATGTCACCTCTCGGCCTCTACATCAGCACCTAGTCTCAGACTGCTCCCGGTCTCTAAATCAGCTCTCAGCCTCTACATCAGCACCTAGTCTCAGACTGCTCCCGATCTCTAAATCAGCTCTCTGCCTCTAAATCAGCTAACGGCCTCTACATCGCTCTCGGCCTCCACATCACCTCTCGGCCTCTTGATCACCTCTCGGCCTCTTGATCACCTCTCGGCCTCTCCGTCAGCTCTCGGTCTCAGACTGTTCCCCGTGAGGAGAGATGAGCGCTGCCTTGGAGTGTGGCACTGACACGAGCTGGCATTGGGAGCCATTCACCACAGGGCCTCTGTGACTGAGTCGGATTCTCTGCCAACCAGCCAACCAATCCAGAGCCTCGGCCTTGAGCAGGGGACCAATCAAGTGCTGCGAGAAGATGCCGCCAAGGCCCCAATATTCTTCAGTCTAACCCGACAGCCCAGAGACGGACACCTGTACACTTTATTACACCTGTACACTTTATTACACCTGTACACTTTATTAGCAATACGTACTAAGGGGACCTGCTGTCGTTCCCCTACCATTTCACCTACCCAATACACACAGAGGGCTCCCTCTCTTTCTCTCTCTCTTTCTCTTTCTTTCGCTCTCTCTCTTTCTCTCCGTCTCTCTCTCTCTTTCTATGCCCTGTATTTCTGCAGGGCTTTCTCTGTGTGTAGTGTTGTGAACTTTGAGCCGCCTACTGTACTAGCGTTCACAACAGTAGCGTTCAGAGGCGGCGCTGAGAGTCGCCACAGTAGTTAATAAGTATCCCAACTGTACTTCCGCTGTTTCCTGTAATCAATCTGTTGTGTTGTGTTTGCACAGCCTCACTTCCACAGCTGTAGTGTTGCTTGTTGCTGATATCACAGTATTTGTTTGCAACAAAACATCCAAGCAGATAAAAAACGCATCTCCTGTGGTGTCAGACTGGCAGTTGGGTGTCTATATATGCAAGAGTTACATATTACAGCCAACCAGTCAGCAGCAGATTGCTGTTGAGGACTTCCAAATATATGAGAACATGGAGACAGCTCATTTACAGGTAGTACCTCACCACTGCTGTAGATCAACCTGGCCACTGCTGTAGACCATCCACTGTGGCATTACATCTGTTTCTAGCACACACATGGGAAGATATAGATAGATAGATAGACAGATAGATAGACAGATAGATAGGATAGACAGATAGACAGACAGACAGACAGATAGATAGATAGATAGATAGATAGATAGATAGATAGATAGATAGATAGATAGATAGATAGATAGATAGATAGATAGGTGTGTGTGTTTGTGTGTGTGTGTGTGTGTGTGTGTGTGTGTGTGTAGGAGGGTGGTCTACCTCATGATCAGCACAAATTATCATGTAAACATGCCTGAATTCATAGTCAGTAGTGTATTCTCTTCTGACAGTCAGTTTCAGATGAGGGAGGAGAGCACACAAACCACCTCCAGAATGAATGACAGCCAGATTCAAGCCATCTCCATCGCCAACCCATCGGGGCCGAGGGGACTGATCCCCAGAAGGCCGAAGGACGCTTATTGCTAAGACATATTTTCACCTCTCTTATCGGCTCCCTGTACGAATTGCAGAAGCAGCTTTCATACCACACGTCACCCTGCAGTGGTTCGGGGTTTTTTTTTCATTCAGTTTTATTTGCTGAGATTTTTCGAACTCCTATAGATTCTATGTGTTACGAAATTGTACTGCTGTTACATAAATATCAATCCATACACAAAATACCGTATTTACACAAGTCACCATGCCAATGGTCGGCAATACACCAGCACCTCAGTATCATATCCCTGACACAAGCCTCCGAACTGGGCTACAGCTACACAAGTTCTCATCGCTCCGACACTGGCAACCTGGGCGTGTCTCGGCGCACCAGAACAAATTTATTTATTTATTAATTCTCTCCGTCTTCCAAGGCCAACTGAAACATCTTCGGTGGAGATTTAAACGGATACAATCTTATCAGACAGTTCGCTTTACGGATTTTTCTCATTTACATGTGTTGCATGAGCTCACTGACATCTTGTCTTTTTTTCCAAAGGACTGGTCTGCAGCAAAAATTGGATTACAGGAAATCGATATGTGGCTGCATTGTAAATAAACGAAATGTGCCATTTAATCCCGAGAAACAGTAAAACCTGACATAAAGAATTAACACCATCCAACAGCATATATTCACTAAACAGATCATTCCCTCAAGAACTTATTGAACTTATTGTATATCTTAGCTAAATGTTACACTTATAACCTTATCGCCAATGACAAGGTCCTGTGTACACACACAAACTAGTGTAAGTGCCCTTAAGACTGGGAGAGTTGTGTGATATTGCAGCATAGGTGCCCTTAAGACTGGGGGAGTTATGTGATATTGCAGCATAGGTAATTCCTTGAAACACACAGCAGTGGGTAAATCGCTGGAATTCAACGCTACTTCACGCTGGTCAGAACTGAAGCTTCGACGGTTCGCCTTTTTGGGTCAGGTGCAACTCCAACACAACATCCGCCTCTCCCATCTCGGCAGGTGTATGCGGAAGAATAACGGGTAACTAACTAATCAACTTATCAACGACACCCCAAACAAATATAGGAATTATAAACCAAACTCACCGCTTTGCTCTCCGAGAAAGACGAGTTTAAATTTTCGTAAAGGGTTCCCAAAGTCATTCCCCACGGTGATATGTTTTGTGTTCATGTTTTCCAGCAGTGTCGAGGTGTAGCCGCGTGCTCCCTTCTGGTTCTGGGCGTCTTTCGTCGGGATGCGCGAGGGAGAAAGCGAGGCTTGAATCCGCTGAACGGTCGGAGGGAATACTGCACTGTGCTGCCTGTCAGTTTCGATTGTGGCTGCGCCTGCGCGTCTCTCTCTCTCTCTCTTTCTCTCTCTCTCTCTCTCTCTCTCCCACATACACACACACTCACACACAGTCTCCCCGCGATTGTCTGGCTTGGCTGTCGCCCTCTCCCAGTGCCACGCATGACGTCATGCTGAAGAGAGAAAGAAAAGCAGCCCATCCCCAGGAGTTATCAACAACAGTCATATCGGAGGAACTATCATATACTATCATACCAAGGACGAGGGGCGATGGACTCATGATGAATCTGAAGCAAATGATACTGGAACTCCCACCTAGCCTGAGTGATGTTAAAGATGAGTGAACAGATGATGCAGAATGTAAGAAATGACATAATGAGAGGTGAACACAAAGCCGTGCTATCACTCAGTCACTCTCTGACTGCAAGTCATGAACATGTGTGATGCCGTGACGCTCAGGTCTTTGAAGCAGATTTGATGATAAGGTGTCCTTCTCCTCCTTCATCTGAGACTCACCGCCACCTCTGCCCATGTCTGAGTCTGGGCACGTGCAGAGAATCCAGCATCTTACTCGCCATCGTGCAGTTCAGAGCAGAACCATGCCTCTCAGCTCCACATCCTTGCTTACATGGTTCGAATTACAGGAGGAGTAGTGGGTCTTGATTAGGGGGGAACCGTACCCCAGTACCCCCCTGTAATTCGAACCATGGAAGCGAGGATGTGACATGTGACATGTTCTGCCCCCAAAAAGACCAAAATAGCAGGGTCGGGGGGTACCGACATATAAATGCAATTAATGTAAAATGTAAAAGGTAGTCACCCTGTAAAAAGCTGGTACCCCCAATTATGGAGGAGCAATTCACACTCTGCTTGCTTGTCATAATCAGCAGATACAGCAGGCCTGTGTCAGACTCGGAAAGTGATCTGTGGGGGATAGAACCAACCTATCAAGATGTTCTGTGTTTTGTGTCACAATGCCTATCCCAATTAAACACTGGATTTCTGTGTTTATGAAAATGAAGAGACTTATCGCTTCACTGAATCTGTGCTCAATTAGTGCAGACAGGAAACTCACATCAGGTTAACAATAAAATAATTTATTTAATAAGTTGTACATTTTTTTTTTCATTTCAATACAAAAGTTACAGTTTAGTAGCAGTGAACTTACTCTATTGAGGGTATTGTGAGTGAGTTGAATATTATGATTATAAAACTTGTGCTTATAAAAATATACTTTCACAAATATTCAGTCACGTCCGCTCCCAGAGTGCCTTTGACTTGTGATTTACAGGTAACATAACAAAACACACACACACACACACACACACACACACACACACACACACACACACACACTATATATCCACCCACACCACACACACACACACACACACACACACACACAATGCCCAAACATCACCATGCAGTGCAACACATCCGATTCAAACTGAGCTGAGGTACATGGCCAGGGGCAGGCTGTCATGGCTGCCGGCTGTCTGGCAGGTTAAATAGATGAGGTGTGAAGAGCTTTCATCATGGAGGGAAAATAACACACCCTTACAGTCAGGCTTAGGAATGGCCGACTCGAGGGCGATGATGATCCTAGGATGTCTAGTCTGGTGTCATGGCTGCAACACCTGCAGTGTGATAATGGCACAGGTACACTAGAGGTGTACAGATGCCTTGATGTCTTTTCAATAGGGGCTGGATGCTGATTGGTTCAGCACCAGGAAGGCGAAACCCAGATTAAGGTAGGAAGGGAGACTAAGTAGTGATATTTAAAACACACACGTAACACGTAACACACAGCTGCTGAACATCAGAACTCCACTGTGAAGACACACACACAAAATAACTACACGTCCAATCAGTGAGACACACCAATGTGCTGGAGCCCCGCCCCTCTGGAGCAGGAGCCAATAGGAGAACAGGAGGAGGCCGCGCTGTGCTGTGCTGTGCTGAGCTGTGCTGTGGGAGGAGCCTCTGAGTCTCTGAGTGTCTTACAGTATGTGTGGTCACCTGCCCCCACCCCAGGGGACCAGCGGGGGGATGTGCCCCAGGAAGGGGAGGGCCGAGGGGGGGAGCTACAGTGTCACAGTGGGCCGTCTGGTCTGGACTCCTCTGGAGCTCACAGAGGGCCGTCGGGACACTTCTGCAGGCTGTACTCCCGGGTGCGCTGCACCTTCCAGCCCACGATGGCCAGCAGGGTGATGCCCATCATCTTGAAGCCCACCTGGAGGCCCAGGTATCTGTAACGCAGGTAGGAAAGACCATCAGTGTTTGTGAAGCAGGTAGGAAAGACCATCAGTGTTTGTCAGGGCCATCATGCTGCTGTTTTACTTACTGTTGTCTGAAATTGCAGTGAGCATGTGGTGCAAAGTGCTTTAACCTGAAAACTACCTCTGCACTGTAATCATGGGACACCCAAAACATACCAATTTACCAAAAGGAATAGTTCAATGTAAACTGAATCATGTCCTGCCATCTATTCATACATTATTCAGCAAGCAAGGTTTGTTTTTTAACATGGTTTTAACAGTGTTCCTCTAGACTTCTGTTAGCTTATTCTGTCCTCCTGTTGTAAGTCGCTTTGAATAAAAGCGTCTGCTAAGTGTAATGTAATGTAAAAATGAAATGTAAGGAAATGATGTGCCTTTCTCCTATAATAAAGATGTGTGTTAGGTACAGGATTATCATCATCAGAACTACTCTACATGATTACTAGTTCTCAAGGTTAAACTATTCTGTAGAACTCAATTGTCACATCAATGGCCCACACTAACACTAACAGTATTCAGGTCATGTAATGGCATAATGTGTAGGCCCACCTGTTCCTAAGGAGGTTGTTGTCATAGTAACCGCAGCCCAGCTTCTTGCCACAGACCTGCCTGGACCAGATGCAGGTGGAGTCGATGGCCATCCCGAAGAGGGCAGGAGCGGGCAGCCAGGCTGGGGGGAGCACATGGAGAGGAGCCAGAGAGACACGGGGTGAGCACTTTAACACTTAACTGTGTGTGTAGTAGTGTGTGTGTGTGTGTGTGTGTGTGTGTGTGTGTGTGTGTGTGTGTTTGTGTGTGTGTGTGTGTCTAGTGTCAGTATGTGTAGAAGGCACTGTATCAAGTAATGGGTATTACTGTTCTTGACAAATGGCATCCAAAATCTGTGTGTGCACATGTTTAAGTTTGTTCAGTCAGGAACTTTGATGTAAACATACACACTGTACACCATAATTGTTAATAAAATACAAAATATAAAATGCCTGCCAATATGATAACCGTAAGTAAATTGTATTTCCATTACCAGATGATTAATGCCCTAGAATTGAGGCTGGCTGTTAGCATTAAGACACTAAAGACTGTGCTGGTGTGTAGCCAAACTGTGCACTGGCACTCACAACAGGTACATCCATTTCTC
>CM059276.1:31146992-31149492 GCA_030347295.1 Setipinna tenuifilis
CTGTGGTGTTTAGTGTGGGTATGTGTGCTGTGGTGTTTAATGTGTGTATTTGTTGAGGTGTTTAATGTGTGTATTTGTGGCGGCATGTCAGACAGCCTACCTGTACTCTGTATGAGTGGTTGGGGTCCTTGGTGTATGTGCTGTGTGTTTAGTGTGGGTATTTGTGCTGTGTTTAGTGTGTGTATGTGAGCGGTGTTTAGTGTGGCTATGTGTTGAGGTGTTTAGTGTGTGTATGTGTGGCGGGCAGCCTACCTGTACTCTGTATGAGTGGTTGGGGTCCTTGGTGTAGTTGCTGTGTTTAGTGTGTGTATGTGTGGCAGGCAGCCTACCTGGACTCTGTATGAGTGGTTGGGGTCCTTGGTGTATGTGCTGTGTGTTTAGTGTGGGTATGTGTGGCGGGCAGCCTACCTGGACTCTGTATGAGTGGTTGGGGTCCTTGGTGTAGTTGCTGCAGCCGGCGTGGCAGGGGGAGATGAACTCCACACCGTTGGAGCCGCACACGGGGTTAAAGGCGCTGGACGCACACGAGCAGTCAGAGGAGCACGTGGCCACAGAGCTGGAGGGAAACAACAACGCAGAATAAGCCAACACCGAACACATGTTTACAACACAGAGCACACATTTACAACACAGACCACATGTTTACAACACAACTTAAACAAGCACATGCTTACAACACAAAATGTACATATTGGGGGGCAAAAGCTGTGTGGGATTTAATTTACTACATGGTGGTGTTTGTACAGCTGACAGGTGAAAGGAGATAGTACAGGGCGTGACAGAACTGAAGAGAACAGTGTGCCAATGACCTTAATCTGTGCTAATGACCTTAGCGTGTGCCAATGACCTTAGCGTGTGCCAATGACCTTAACGTGATATCACAGCAGTGGCAGCATGAGCATGGCTGGGCTCAGGGTGGCATTTGAGATGAGTGGAAACAAAAAACAAACTGTTGATCCTAAGTGTGACTGATGTGAAAGGTTTGATCTGGCAGCATTTTATGAAAACACACTGGGGGGCCAATGTCCAAAGCACAGCCTCTGTCTGGCCAAACACTCCTCCCATCACTGGCCACGACTGGCCACTCTCGTCCTCTGGGTCACCATAAACAGAGCACACTTTCCTCCTGGGACAGTCAAAGAGGCCAGGGGTGGTTTCCCCCTGCCCCCTCGGTCTCTGGTCTGCTCTGTGCTGAAGCCTTGCATGTGCTTCCACCTCCGTCCTTACGTCCAGAGGCCGCTTCAGAGGAGACTTTCCTCCTCGGACAGTCAGAGAGGCCAGGGGTGGTTTCAGAGGACATTCTCTTCCTGGGCCAGTCAGAGAGGCTAGAGGCCGCTTTAGAGGTTTTCCTCCTGGCCCAGTCAGAGAGTCCAGGGGTGGTCTCCCCCGGTCCCCTTGGTCTCTGGTCTGCTCAGAGCTGAAGCCTTGCATGTGCTTCCACCTCCGTCCTTACGTCCAGAGGCTAGAGGCCGCTTTAGAGGAGGTTTTCTCCTTGGGCCAGTCAGAGAGGCCAGGGGTGGTTTCAGAGGACATTCTCTCCCTGGGCCAGTCAGAGAGGCCAGAGAGGACATTTACCTCCTCGGACAGTCCGAGAGACCACAGCGGTGGTCTCCGGTCTCTGGTCTGCTCTGCGCTGGCGCCCGACTGCTTGTCAGCGTGGCTGAGCTCTCACACGACTCCAGGAGTGCGGCGTCGTTAAGGGCGACTGGCTGAGTGGGGGCCCGGGGGGCCGTCAGACCCTCAAACCCCAGCCTGGGGGGCCTCAGAGGAGCGACCCCTCCTGCCCTCTCTGCAACCCCTCCTGCCCTCTCTGCTGACCCCTCCTGCTCTCTCTGCTAACACCTGGCTGACACCACAAGGCCCTGGTTACAGTAACTACCAGCACTTCACTTTCTCTTTATCTCTCCCTTTTCCTCTCTCTCTTCCTCTCACTCTCCATCCCTCTCCCTCTCTCCCTGTCACTCTCTCTGTCTCTCACTCTCTCTCTGTCTCTCTCTCCCCTCTCTCTCTATCTGCTCAAAATGACTGTAGTGCATAAAGTAGAGAGACATGGCCTCCTGCAACCCAAAGATAACACACAGACTGGGAGTGCGGTACAATGACTACAGCAGAGCACCTCACAGCTTCCAAAAGTACTAGTGTACCTCTCCAGTGACATTATGTCTGCTGTAAATCCCACAGGAGTAAAGCCGTGAATGAAGGGTGATGTTTAATGGCATGTGGTCTTTGGTCCATTTTTATCTCCATATTTGGTCTGCGTGTGGCTCGCCGTTTGTGTGTCGCCGTGTGTGTGTCTCTTAAGCGCTCTACTCACTCTCCCATATGCGCGGTGTGTTTAAAGGCCAGCTGGAGAGGTGTAGTGTCAGAGGCGAGGGGGGGCGGGGGGGTTATCTCCCCTGCTGGAGGCCCGGGATGGGGGGGTGGGGATGGGGGGGCGACCCAGAGCGACCCAGTGCGAGAGGCGCCACCAGGCTCATGTTTCTCAGCAATGTAAACTCAC
>CM059276.1:31156992-31161992 GCA_030347295.1 Setipinna tenuifilis
TGGCACGGGGCCAGGGGATGTCAGTGTTATATGAAAGAGTGATCTTAGCTGCTCGCCGCCCAGCCAAAATGCCATTAGGCCAGGACAGTACATCATAACACCCCCTTGCCCCCACCCCCACCCCCCCCCCCGGCCCCCACGGAGCCAAGCGCCGCTCGCACTGAAGCAGCAGCACAGATGGAGAGCGCTGGAGTGTATTATTTCATACGCAAACCCCACGAGTGTGTGTCATCAGCAGCCAGGAGTAACACACCCAAACATGGACATCAGTCAATCAGGTGTGTGTGTGTGTGTGTGTGTGTGTGTGTGTGTGTGTGTGTGTGTGTGTGGGAAGGGGGGGGGGTAAATACAGGGAATAAAGGAATATAATAAATTATTTCATAACAGTAAATTCTTTGTGACTGTGTCCAGACAGGGCAGTTTGTCTGTTAATACCCCCTCTGGACAGGACGCTGTAAACAGGAGGGAGGGGGATTAAAGGACAAATACCCCAAAGGGGGGCATTCCAGAGTGAAGAGGCCCATTTAGAGGACACTGAGGCCCTGAGACTGCTTGGATGAGACGGCCTGTCTCGGATGGAGTAAATGTTTAAAGGAATGTCAGGTGTCAAACTGTGACGCTTGTTAAAATGAGTCTTGTGTAATTTAGTTTGGGTCAGAAAAATAAAGAGCTCCATCCCAAAAGGCCTCTCCTGGACCTTGACCACATACTGCAAGAGCCTTTTCATAAATCTGGCAGCAGGTCGATGATATAAAACAGTGGTCTGTGTTTTACAGGAGCAATCCTGCGCCAGAGTCATTTATAGACAGCCCCTCTCCCCCCAAAGCACACCCCAGACTGCCCCTCTCCCCCCAAAGCACACTCCAGACTGCTGTAAAGCTGAAGCAGGTATTTCTATTGAAGGATGAATTTGGGACACGGAGCACTTACGCTCACACTCACTGCAGACGCAACCACTGACCTCAAAACAACTTCAAACGCACTGAGGGCTAGATGAACACTTACACTCTCGCAAGGCATGGTGCTGATGAACACGTACGCTCTCACGAGGCATTCTGGGAACTAAAGAACACTTTCGCCCTCAGCTGGACTTCTTTTAGTAGCTTGAAGACGTTTCACCTTTCATCCAAAAGGCTTCTTCAGTTCTCAGAAGTGGCTTCTTCAGTTCTCAGAAGTGGCTTCTTCAGTTCTCAGAAGTGCGAAACGTCTTCAAGCTACTAAAATAAGTCCAATTGCTTACAACTTAGCTCATTTGACTAACATGACCTGGATGAATGAGAATCTTTACAGACACTTACGCTATTGTGAAGCATACTACGGACTAAATAACACTTATGCTCTCATGAAGCATACTACAGACTAAAGTACACCTACGCTCTCTTAAAGCATGCTGGGTAATAAAGCACACTTGTACTCACGCTCTCTCTGGGCATGCTGGGTAATAAAGCACACTTGTACTTACGTTTTCTCTGGGCATGCTGGGTAATAAAGCACACTTGTACTTACGCTCTCTCTGGGCATGCTGGGTAATAAAGCACACTTGTACTCACGCTCTCTTAAAGCATGCTGGGTAATAAAGCACACTTGTACTCACGCTCTCTCTGGGCATGCTGCGCGGGAAGAAGAAGTAGGGGATGGAGGTGAGGGCCAGGCCAGCAGAGGACACCAGCAGCCCCAACCACCACGCCCCCACCCAGCGAGGGTCCGTCGGGGTCAGCTCCTGCCGCCCTGCTCCGGGGGGAGGGGTGAAGAGGAGGACAGACAGGCGGGGAAGAGAATGGAGGAGGAGGAGGAGGAGGAGGAGGAGGAGATTAGGTGTACTTAGGAGACACTGTGTGCTGTTATGGTCTGGAAAAGGATAAATGTTTTCATATGTGATATTTTTTCATTAGTGCCACTGTTAAGACCTTTTGTCCTGCTTCTTACTACTAATATCATGTAAGTATGAAAGACAAACATCAGAGAGAGGAGGCATTCTGAATAATCACAAGTCTATCAACAAGTAGTGACTGATCACAATAATGATGATTTAACAGAGAGGGATGTGACTGCATACAGAAAGGTGTGCATTACAAGGTGGTGTGCCACAACTGCAGCTCAAAAGGAGAGTTGCCCAGAGAAGCTGATGGGAGATCAGAGGAGGGAGATGCACACACATACCTTGACTGACCCGGTCAATGTCCACATAGATCTGCAGCATCACGGAGCCCAGGAGGTATCCAATGGCAGGCCCAAACACCGACACAGCAAAGAGGATGGCTGCACACACAAACACAAACAAACATAAACATAAACATAAACACAAACAAGCACGACCACGCTTGAGTAAAGACATTGGCACTTCAACATTTGTATAGATTTACATTACATTACCTAATTACATTACATCACACTTAGCAGACACTTTTATTCAACACCACTTACATAAGAGGACATAAACAAGCTACAGATCTGCAGATATGCAGACTAACATTTCTCACTAGACTTACACGTCCTTCTGTGGCATGATGGGATACGCTTGTGTTCTCATGTACACGTCCTTCTGTGGCATGCTGGGATACGCTTGTGTTTAGTGTACATTAGGAGCGTCCTGAGTGCTATCACCGCGGCCTTCACACAGCATTCCTCCCCGTATTGTTCTAAAGCCCATCTGGGTTCACTTTAGCGCTTTATCCCTTTAGCGCTTTATCACTTTAGCGCTTTATCCCTGAGCAAATAAGATTAGGACGCAGACCGGACCGGACCAAAGTCAACACTGCCCAGAACTGTGTGGTCCAAGCGGGTCGGCGGAGAGAGGCCTGTACTCTGCGTAAACAGACAGACGGCCGTGAGCGAACGATAGAACGAGAGAGGGAGGGCTCGCGGGGCCTAAATCAAAGCACTTCCTGTCATGGAGCCCCTCGAGCGTCGTGATGCGCTGTGCATGTCTTCACCTGCCCCCCCGATAAGCCCAAGACAAACACACACACACCCGCAGGCCAGGGGGAGTTTACAAGACAAACACACACACACCCGCAGGCCAGGGGGAGTTTACAGGGAGGCGCTAAACACACAGAGGAGGCTCCATCGGGGTAATCAAGGACCCTTCACCCTGTCAGGGCTGAGAGAGAGCAGAGCCTCATGTCCCCTTATGGGCCTTATGTTTGTTCTATGTTTCTATACTCTTCTATCTGCTGCAACCCTATTGTCTTGTCATGCACTTTTAATCTTAAATGTTTAATGTCTTTGCACTTAAATGTTTAATGCTTGATGCTTTTTAATGTTTGTCCTGTCTTGTCTATGCACGGGACAGTAAGAAACAGAATTTCAATTCCTTGTATGTCTAGCACGGGAAGAATTGACAATAGAGCTGACTTGACTTGACTTGACCCTACAGTGGCATCAGTATACAGGGGTAGCAGGGCAGCTAGAAATATTGGGCCCTGTGAAAAGAATAGAATTTCGGGCCTGCTTATTACAAATAATATGATTAAGAGCAACCTCAAAGGTCCCCAATGCTGTGCCCTTAGAACTGTACACACACACACACACACACCCCAGTCTATATACCAGTCTACTAGTGTTGCAGTGAAGCTGCATGAAGCCCATGCACACAAACACACATACACACACACACACACACACACACACACCGCAGTCTATATACCAGTCTACTAGTGTTGCAGTGAAGCTGCATGAAGCCCATGCTGGTATTGCTCACTGCCTGCCATTCCTCAGTGCGCCAACACCAAAACACTCTTTGTTGCTTGTTCCGAAACAGAGCTTTGAGCTGCGAGTGTTTGGGGATAAATTGGCCGCTGTGGAGAGGGCACATGTGCGGCGCTGGCAGCCGGCGCTAACAAATGGCAGCTCAGGCAGCAGGCTCCTTCTGAAAGTCTCCAGACACATGCCAGCACTTCACAGAATAGCCCACTTTACTTTACCCAGAAACCAGACACATGCCAGCACTTCACAGAATAGCCAAACCAAACTAGCCCACTTCATAGAATAGCCCACTTTACTCAGAAACCAAACTAGTTCACTTCATAGAATAGCCCACTTTACTCAGAAACCAAACTAGTTCACTTCATAGAATAGCCCACTTTACTCAGAAACCAAACTAGTTCACTTCATAGAATATTCCACTTTACTCAGAAACACAACTAGTCCACTGATGTGTTGGATAATCTCAGACATATAAGATGACATCCAACACTGTGCTGTTTCACATTACAGAGTACACTTACACAGACTAGACTACACAGACTACACACACTAGACTTACAGAAGACTATGATGCTCAGTCTGTCCCAGTGATGCCTGTACAGGTGAGGTGGGCAATGCATTTTAGAGGCGTTTCTGTTATATTTCTCAAAATTGTCTTTACATTCCGACAGCTATGAATACATCAGACTGTCTAGCAAAAACAACACAGACGCACATCTAAGCCCAAGAGTACATAACAGGCCTGACCAATCAATTTCCCCAGAACCATCGGGAGGCCCACCCGCCTGTCTACATACCAGCCTGGCTTTGCGGTTCTCCACTCAGGAAGAGGGAGGAGGTCAGCGTCCTTCCAGTGGCTACTTCTAAAGATTACCTTATTCTTGCTATTATTGTCATTATTTCTGAGGTTAAAAAGACTGCTTATTTCTCTCTTCATGTTTTTATAAACCTCAGTATTGTTTGTTAAGAAAATGTGCTATTAAGAAGCCACAGCCTAACAGACCACAGAAAGAGAGTAACGCACAAGCCATACACTATGCAGCTATGCAACACCAACACTAAAACTGTGAACACATACTGTGCCATCACATACTGTGCCATTAAAGACCACTTTAGCATTGTAGCACGTCACCCCGTGATCCCAGCATGCACCTGTTCCCCGTGCGGTGCGTGCGTGACTCACCGATGTAGAGGGGCGAGTGTGTGTGTGACTCACCGATGTAGAGGGGCGAGTTGCCCGGTCCGGCGAAGTCGTCGATGTAGGAGATGCCGAAGGGCTGGATGGGCACGGAGCC
>CM059276.1:31166992-31169492 GCA_030347295.1 Setipinna tenuifilis
CTGTGAAGCATGAATCAACAGCAGCAGCCAGAGGTCTGATTAAGGCGAGTGTCTGCTGTGTGTCATCTTCTCAGACAGCTGTACCCCTGTCACTGGCCACCGCCACTCTAGTTAAGGACAAATCAAGCAAGGAGGGGCAGGGAGGGGCAGGGAGGGGCAGGGAGGGGCAGGGAGGGGCAGGGGTATCAACCCCAAAACACGAAGTGGTAATGTGAGACTGAGAAAGGCCCTAGTGAAGACCAGTCAGAATGTCGGTGTACAGGCTGCTCACCTCATGGAAGGTGGAGATGGTGTGTGTGTGTGTGTAGTAATGGTCTCTGCTGAGAATAAGCTTAAGGAGGGAGGAGATTGTGTGCGTATGGGTAGCTGACCTCGTGCAGGGGGAGATGGTGTGTGTGTGTAAGTGTATAGCTGACGGTGTGTGTGTGTGTGTGTGTGTGTGTGTGTGTGTGTGTGTGTGTGTGTGTGTGTGCTGACCTCATGGAGAGAGGAGATGGTTCCTGAGGAGAAGCTGGTGAGGCCGAAGCGTCTCTCGATGGTGGTGATGGTGCTCTTGAAGTAGGACGAGTAGAGCAGCTGAGTGAGCTGCAGCAGGCCGTGGCACAGGACAAACAGCTGCAGACACACAGGGACTCATTAAACACTTAACCCAACCCTTAATACAGCCCCTTAAGCCAACCCCTTAACACAACCCTTAATACAGCCCCTTCACCTAATCCTTAATACAGCCCCTTAACCTAACTATACAACCCTAACCTAATCCTTAACCTAACCCCTGAACACAAGCCTTAACCAAACCTTTACCCAAATCCTCAACACAATCCCTTAACCTAACCCGTAACACAACCCCTTAATACAACCCCTTAACACAACCCCTTAACCTAACCCTTAACACAACCCCTTAACCAAACCCCTAACCACCCCTGTTAAGGTGACCCTTAACACAACCCTTAACACAACCCTTAACCAAACCTTTAACCAACCCCTTAACCCTTAACCAACCCAGTTGATGTAACCCTTAACCAACCCCTTAACACAACCCTTAACACAACCCTTAACCAACCCCTTAACCAAACCTTTAACCAACCCCTCAACTAAACCTTTAACCAAACCCTGAACCAAAACCTTTAACCAGACCTTTAACCAACCCCTTAACTAAACCTTTAACCAAACGCTTAACACAACCCCTTAACGCAACAGAATCATTAAACCCTTAACCAAAGCCTTCACCAAACCCTTAATGCAATGCACCAACCCCCAGGGAGTATCACATTGCAGCGCATACAACAAACCAAAACCCCAAACCACAAGGCTTTAATCTGGTGAACATGTTTTTTTTAAGTTTGAATGGGAGAAAGACAATGGGGGGGAAGGGGGGGGGGGGGGGGGTAGAGAGAGAGAGAAAGAAAGAGAAAGAAAGAGTGACACAGAGAGAGGGAGAGAGAGAAAAAAAGAGATAGAGAGAGAAAGAAAGAGAGAGAGTGGGACAGAGAGAGAGAGAGAGAGAGAGAGAGAGAGAGCGACTAAATGAGAACTGTAGTGTGTAACTCTAACTGTGGATACATGACCTTTCAAGCCATGGTGCCTGTGGTACCACTCAAAGCCATGATGTCTGTGGCACTGCTCAGCCTAAAAACATCCCTTTTTATTGACTATGATTCCAGCCTGCTTTGGTACAGCACAACAGACGGACCCTGGAGTACAAAATATTCTCTTTCTTGCAGAGAGGCAAAAGTCAGCCAGTGCAAACCCTCACTCTATCTCACTGATATAAATCAGTTCCACCTCTACAGCATCTCTACAGCATATCAGCAGCCATTGCATCATAGAGGCCCAGCCAAGGAGGAAGGGGGGGGGGGGTTGCAGCAGCTGGAGAATTTGACATGTAGACCCCACCCCCTGCATTGATGTTTCTGCGAAAAACCCGATACTTCCTATCAGGCAGTTCCATCACCACCAGCCCTGTGCTGAAATAGCCCTGCCTCTGGGAAAAATTCTGACGTCAACATATACGTACGCCTGAGTTGTGGGGGATACCAAGCTGTCAAAAAACACTAGCTAACCAGTAATGCCCCAAAGCCAGGGGTGTCGGCGGGGCGGTGGGACGGTGTGGGGAGGGGGGTTAGGGGGAGATGGTTAAGGGGGAGGGTTGGGGTGCGGGCGGAGGGACAGTGGATAGTGATCTACAGAAGACTCTACAGTGGATGCTCGGGCTGGTAGTAGCTACAGAAGACTAGAAAGGATTCTCAGGCTGCTGTAGACTCTAGAAGGGATGCTCAGACTGGCAGTGGCCATATAAAAGACTCTAGAAGGAAAGAGACTCTAGAAGAGATGCTCAGACTGGTTCCAGTTACAGATGATTCTAGTAGGGATGGTCAGACTGGTAGCAGCTATAGAAGAGACTCTAGAAGAGATGTTCAGAGGGGTTCCAATTACAGATGACTCTAGAAATGATTTTCAAACTGGTAGTGGCCATAGAAGACTCTAGAAGGGAAGAGAC
>CM059276.1:31174492-31189492 GCA_030347295.1 Setipinna tenuifilis
AGCACACACACTCACTCAATGCCCTCATCTCAGCGAGCACACACACTCACTCAATGCCCTCATCTCAGTGAGTACACACACTCACTCAATGGCCTTATCTCAGCGAACACACACACTCACTCAATGCCCTCATCTCAGCAAGTACATGCACTCACCAGCATCTCGCATCTCCACACAGCGCCCGAGTGATGCAGACCTCAAAACGCCTGAGTTATGCAGACCTCAACAGCACCCTGAGTTATGCAGACCTCAACAGCACCCTGCAATGGCACACTGAGACAAAAAAAGTCTGCCTCGACTTGATTTATTCTTGCTTTCTAGTCAGCCTCCTAAATCAGCTGCTTTTGGCGCTCTACCTCTCTGTAGCAACAGTCTCCAGGAAGGAGCCTTTACGCGTGATGTACTGTAGCACAAACACACCAATAAGTCAACCCGAAAACCTGTTTGGTTCACCACCAAACTTTAACAGGAAAGAGAAAAAGATCACAACAGTGAATGGCTGCCACCCAACACTGTAAGACCCCCCCCCCCCCCCCCCCTATACAGAAAGAGGTATCTTACGCCCCCCCCCCCATACAGAGAGAGGTATCCTGAAACCATCACTGCATTCTGTGGGCTTTGGCATCAGTTTGACCTCGTTCTCCAATAACACCATGGCAGGCGGCCGGCACACCCTGGCCTTATCTCACAGGCTGACAAATGGCCACACTTGTCATAACGCTGGCACTGTAAAACAAAGCACACACACACACACACACACACACACACACACACACACACACACACACACACAGACAAACACACATGCACACACACAGCTGGCACTGTATAACAAAGCCCATGCATACCCACACATACACACACACACACACAATAATATGTCATAAAGCTGGCACTGTAAAAACAAAGGCCATGCACACACACACACACACACACACACACACAGCTGGCACTGTAAAGTCCATGCAGTGCCCCGGTCCAACCTGCCCGCTACGCCACTGTTGGGGGGGTGGGGGTGTTAAATCACCTACAGTGAGCTTTGGTATAGTACCAGAGCTCCACACAAACACACTCACACACACACACACACACACACACACACAGTGAGCTTTGGTATTGTACCAGCGCTCCACACAAACACACTCTGGCACAGTGAGCACCTGACAGTGCTGGGCTTAACTCCACCTAGTGACTTATGACCATGTGACATAAGGGTGTACTGTAGTGTTCATAGTTAAAGGCTGTGCTTAACGCCACCTAGTGACTTATGACCATGTGACATAAGGGTGTACTGTAGTGTTCATAGTTAAAGTCTGGGCTTAACTCCACCTAGTGACTTATGACCATGTGACATAAGGGTGTACTGTAGTGATCATAGTTAAAGTCTGGGCTTTAGCTCACCTAACTGCATGTGACTTATGACCCCATGTGACATAAGTGTATATTCTAGTGTTCACAGTTGAAGGCTGGGTGTGTTGTGAGTACTTGTATAGCCTTTAAAGGCTGGGTGCATAGTTAGTACTCGTGTAGCCTTTGAAGGCTGGGTGCGTTGTGAGTATTCGTGTAGCCTTTGGGCAGTGTGTTTATGAGTACTCGGTGTAGCGTTGAAAGTGTAGCCTTGAGTGCACTGTGAGTAACCATGTAGCCTTTGAAGGCTGGGTGTGTAACAAGTACTCAATATGGCCTTTGAAGGCTGGGTGCGTTACGAGTACTCAGTGTATCCTCTGAAGGCTGGGTGCATAGGGAGTACTCGATGTAGCCTTTGGGCAGTGTGTTTACGAGTACTCATGTAGCCTTTGGGCAGTGTGTTTACGAGTACTCATGTAGCCTTTGGGCAGTGTGTTTACGAGTAGCGTTGAAGGCTGTGTGTTTATGCCAAGCTCACTGGGGTCTTTCCTGTGGCGTCATGCTTTACGTAGACTAGAACATAGCGTACACACACATCGTTTGTCATCTTATCAATGAATCACAAACCAGCACGCACACACACACATACTCACACACACACAGACACACTCACACATACACAGACACACTCACACACACACACCCCCCCACATACACACACACAATCACATACACACACACAGACACGCACTGACATGCCCAAACAACACCATATTCACACCTTTATGCTCATGACAGCTGCTTTCAACAGGCGTTAAGGATAGACCACCTACTAGTGGAGTGGATTTAAGTGTGTGTGTGTGTGTGTGTGTGTGTGTGTTCCCTCCAAAAGAAAAGAGAACAAACTGTGGACAAGGGGGATGTACAAGGGGCCCAGGATGGATATTGCCTTCCACTTACACACACATGCACACACACACACATGCACACACACACACATGCACACACACTCCTCGGGCTAAACACAAAAGATTTGCTGCAGAGGCCAGCTCTGGTGTGTGTGTGTTTGTGTGTGTGTGTGTGAATCTTGGACAGGAGCTGGTTGTTGCCTTCCTCTCTACAGCCCCCCCTCCCAGCGCTGCACCCCAACACAACGCAAACTGCCCGACAAATTACCCACAAACCATCAGCATGGGCCGCATCCAGCTCCACCGGCAGACAAAACAGGAGCGCTGCCAGCTTAGCGTTAGTGTAACGTTAGCGTAACGTCAGTGTAGCGTTAGTGTAGTGTTAGTGTAACGTTAGTTTAGCGTTGCTGGGATGTTTGTACCCATTAAGGGGGCGAAACAATAGAGCGGGCAGGATGAGAGTTTAACAGTGTAGCCTCCTGTTGGACGTGTCAAAGCAAACATCCCTCAGCAACGATTTACAGCCCAACTAGCGTCATGGTGGTTACCAGAGAATAATACGGCAAATATGCTGTCAGCTACAAGACGAATGAGGCCTCAGGATCTAAACAATGATTCATAAAACTCAAATTGTCCTTCTCTCACTCTGCCTCTCTCTCTCTCAAATAGGCACACACACACACACACACACAGACGCACAAACACAGAGACACACACACTCACACAAAAATGTGCTCTCTCTCTCTCTCTCTCTCTCAAGTAAACACACACACAGACACACAGACACACAGACACACACACACACACACACACACACACAGACACACACACACACACACACATACACACACACAGACACACACACACACACACACACACACACACACACACACACACACACACACACATACGTGCGCTCTCTTCCCCCTGCTCCCTCTCTGCGTCTCTTCAGTATTAAGCTGTTTGAATACTTGTGTTTGTTTGTTTGTTTGAAAGGCCCTGGCTGACCAGCGCAGCTTTCTCAACAAGCACGGCTATTGTTGCTGATTTTTCACACATGGCTGGAGTGCATTCCTCGCCCTAATCACGTCTTGAATGAGATGCTCTAATGGGCAGGCAACCATGCACACTCAGCTGCAGATGAGCCTCCTTAGTCTGCGTTTGGACACTCACAGACACGCCGCTGTTACACCATGTGACTTTCACGCTGATTTACGAGTTCCTAGCCCACCTCGAACGAGCACATGAAATAGCTCCACTTGGATACACCCTCAACCTTCCCTTCTCCAGGACTGCACGCCCATAAATACAGACATAAACACATTGTGCTGCTATTTGAAACTGTGTGCTTCAGTGTGCTTCTACCTGAAACTGTGTGCTTCAATGTGCTGCTATCTGAAACTGTGTGTTTCAGTGGGGATGATTCTTCTGTGCTCGTATCTCTGGGTCTGGGAGGCAGGAAAAGCAAACGATCCGTCAGGGCGAGCCTGGGGATCCCACACCTGCACCTTTTATCTCCTCTACGCCCCATAAACTCATCTGGGTCCGGCTCCAAAACACACACACACACACACACACATGCGCACAAACACACGCACAGACACACACAGACACGCACACACACGCACGCATACACACACACACACACACACACAGACACACACACACACACACACACACACACACACACACACACACACACACACACACACACACAGCATATTTCCCTCCAGCACCTGGCGTAGTCAGCAGCACCCTGAACTGAGGTGAACCAGAGACAGAGGGCCAGAGACGGATCTTTTCTGCACGTACACAAATAAATAAATAAGTAAGTAAGAGCGCTCTCTCTCCCTCCAGTCTCTCCGTCCGGTCTCTCCCCCCAGCCTCTCTCCCTCCAGTCTCTCTCCCTCCAGCCTCTCCCTCCAGTCTCTCCCTCCAGTCTCTCCGTCCGGTCTCTCCCTCCAGTCTCTCCCTCCAGTCTCTCCCTGCAGTCTCTCTCCCTCCAGCCTCTCCCTCCAGTCTCTCCCTCCAGTCTCTCCCCCCAGCCTCTCTCTCCCTCCAGTCTCTCTCCCCCCAGTCTCTCCCTCCAGTCTCTCCGTCCGGTCTCTCCCCCCAGCCTCTCTCCCCCAGCCTCTCCCCCCAGTCTCTCTCCCTCCAGCCTCTCCCTGCAGTCTCTCCCTCCAGCGGGGGCCCCTTTGGAGCAGCTCCTGTAGTCCAGAGAGAGCTAGACAACCTGAGCCACACCAGCCCCTCCTGAGCCACACCAGCCCCTGAGCCACACCAGCCAACCTCATCCACACCAGCCCCTGATCTACACCAGCCCCTGAGCCACAGCCCTGAGACACATCCACAGCCCCCCCCTCCAGCCCACACCAGCTCCTGTACTCCAGAGAGAGCTGGCCAACCTGAGCCACACCAGCCCCTGAGCCACACCAGCCCCTCCTGAGCCACACCAGCCCCTGATCCACAGCCCTGAGACACATCCACAGCCCCCCTCCAGCCCACACCAGCCTCTCCAGCTCACATCCAACAGTCACCCATTCTACCTCTGCCCTTCATCAGGTAGCCATCCCCAAATTGCATTCTACACACTTTACTGCCCCCCCCCCCCCATGCACAGTTTCACTGCATGTCCTACTCTACCCAGTATGTCTATGCATTTGGCAAAAAAACATCTTTGTATCCACACCAGCCCCCCCTTCAGCTCCTGATCCTCACCCCCCCCCTACAGCTCCTGATCCTCAGCCCCCCCCCCCCCCCCCCTACAGTCAGCTACAGCCTGGGGGAGACGTAGGGCAAATCCCAAATGTTCCCTTGTTGACTAGATAGCGGCACTGTCCAGTAAGCTGCCCTATGCTACACACACTATAATGCACTACATAGTGAACGAGTGGACATGTTGGACAGAGCCTGAGGAACTCTGCTTGGCTCTAACGCACAGGTAGTTTGACCTAGTAAAGTGTGTGTGCATGTCTGCAGTCTGACAAGAGTATTACTAAATAATGTGTGTGTGCATTTGTGTAGTATGACTGTAGTATTACTGATAATGTGTGTGTGCATACGTGCTTCACATCAAACACTCTGACAGCAGTACTACTATGCAGATAACTAGAAATAAATCACACATCTCTTTATCTCAAGCAGACACAGGCGTTCACTATGTGTACACACACACTATTCATGTATGTACTGACACCTTATTTGATGTATATGCCAAGAGACAAGCGGGTGTAGTGAAGACTGTACTTAGGAATGTAACAGACAATAGATAGCTGTGAGCTGAGCTCTGGTGCGCAGCCCTGCCAGTGGTACCAGACAGCCCGGTCCGTTACCGTCCAAGCTCCGCTCAGCTGGAGCCCAGGTCTCTGGAGACCAGACGGTGCCAGGTCCACATACCATCCCCAGGACTACCCCTGACGGCACAGGGCAAAGCACAGCACGCCGCACTTCTGATCCGAACATAGCGCAAACTTAACCCTAGCCTATGCACAACCCAGATTAATGAAATAAACATAGCGCAAACTTAACCCTAACTCAGCCATTAATGACTAAAACACAGCATTATGGGTGCACTGCACATGCTGGTCACCATTGCAGTGAGAAAGTAAAGAGGTCAAAAACATCAAAGATGCTGATGTTTCACCCGACTTCTCATTAAAATGCAGTTAACGCAAACGCCGCAAACCATGCCACGGTGCTGATATTCTGGTCTGTCTTATTCTAGGACATGAAATTAAATTGAGCAGTATATTAAAATCAGGTGTCGACCAGCACCTCAGCGAAGTAACAAGGCACAGAAGGCACCTAAACGGGATACTCTGGACGCCGGTACCCCGGCAAGCAGAAGCTTCACATCACATTTGTGTTAGAGACATTTCTGTTTGCTACTCTATGTAGGCTATGGGGAAACTATGTTGCGAACACAGGCAAGCTAACAAGAACCAAAGGTTATGAATGCAGGTGTGCAAATGTACACTCACGCTCTAAAACTGAAGCCGTATATTGACATGTATAAGGGGGGTGCCATTACACTCACAGCACATACCTTGACGTTGCAAAATATCGATGCTTTGGGTTTTTTGATGTCTTTTGCGTATATCTCCATGTCTAAAGCTGGCTGAAGTTCTCCTCCCGGTGCTTTTCAGTATTGGATTATCTTTGTCAGTCTCTCTACTCGGGTGAACTTCATGAGGGGTTTTTATTTTATCGCCAGCAGTGATGTAACAAGACACAGCCCACATGTCCATGCGCAAATGTTTTGGTGACCATATTTGGCACACCTGCCCTGTCTGCACGGATTCCCCTATGACAAGATAGCGTTACTCACGTCCCGTCATTAACAGTCATATACCGCTTTCAGAAAAGTGTAACTTTAAATAGGTGTCATAATATCCTGGTCCCCGAGACTGTGATTCAACCGTTAAATGCACGCGATGGTTGTTGTGAGTGATTTGACCTGCGGTTTAACCACATGTCGAGGAATCTTCACTTGTCACTTTTCTGGTTGGACACTCGGGAAGTCTCCGCTTTGAGGCAAAAATATACTGCTGGTAATGAGCTGCGTGTGTGAGCAACAGTTTTAGCTAATGAC
The DNA here is from genome assembly GCA_030347295.1 of Setipinna tenuifilis. Taxonomy (NCBI): domain Eukaryota; kingdom Metazoa; phylum Chordata; class Actinopteri; order Clupeiformes; family Engraulidae; genus Setipinna; species Setipinna tenuifilis. The sequence continues at coordinate 31,181,339 of CM059276.1, forward strand.
TGCTGGAAATCTGCAGTGTGGTCTCTTTTAGCAGAATGCAGTTGTTACTTCTCTCGACCTTTTAGTGACCAGAAAGACCGAAAGGGCTATAATTTAACCTGGGGCGCCGAGGAGTGCCCGGTAGCTATGGCAACTTTAGCAAGTAGCCAGCTTGGCGAATGTTTCAGTTTACGATTCCCTCCACAGATGTTTTAATCTACCCTACACATTAACTATTTTGCTACCGGTCACATTTAAGCCGTATCTCTAAACGTGGCCAATCGATCTGAAGCTGGCACAAATAGGGCAAAATGCAAAGCTTAGCGCAAACCTGATTTCTGCCCCCTTGAATATGATATAGCCCACCGGTAGAGTCAAAACCCTAACCAAGCCCAGTAGTCTTAAAGCAGAAATATGGCCAAAGTCATGCGTAACAAATACCTGCACCCAGAATGGCATACTTTATAGATATCACTTCACTGTTTATTATAATCAGGAAGAACATTTTCTATCCTGCTCCTTTCACATAACACACTCAGCGGATTGGTCTTTTGAGGGAGGAGATAAGAGGGATCGTTTCGATATTGTCTTGGGATAGAGGTATTGTTAACTCTAGTGACTAAGTGAACTTTAAAACTCCAGAGGCGTTTAGCTTTAAACACCTTTACAAACCTGAACTGGAACATTTAAAACAAATATTGATATCGAAATGGCAAGTCAAAAGCAACCTGTCGCTCACTAGCAAACCACAGGCAAACATAAATCCTGGAAAACACCCAAATCAAACAAGCGGCAGTACACAAGGGTGGCACAGCAACTCGGGCACACAGAGTTCAGGACATCACGCAAGCGTCCAAACAAGCCCGGCTGCAGAGGCGGCCAGTGCCGCACCTTCGACCCCTCCTGAACACAGGTGAGCCTTCCGGGTACAGTGGCGGGGTGTGGCCTCTGCTGTGTGTCCGTGACACTGAGGGCAGGGTGCGTCTCCTCTCCTCTCCTCTCCTCCGGGTCATCATGGCATCAGCCCAGCGTGCATTTGGAAACACTGACGAATTTAGCTGATTAACCCATTTTTTGCCCATCACTCACTCACTGCATTTATAATACTCAGAGGACTCTCTTGCCTTGCAGCACAACAGTTAATGGAAATACACTGACCAATCTGTCAGAAACAGTCAGTCATGTAATCACACCATCTACTCCGCCTCTGTGAGGGAGCACATCTGATGACCTCACCTGACCCACCCCGCCCACCAGAGGGAGGCTGTGAGGTCAAAGGGCAAAGAGACAGCAGGGGAGCCCCTCACGGCTGCAGCGGAGCGGGGCGGCTGGGCTGGGCTGGAGGTAGCAGAGAGTCCACACAGAGAGCACAGACACTATGCCAGCCACACAGATGCAAGATGACTGAAGCTTGACGCAAGGAATGGAGCTCTTCGCTAGCCAGGAAAAAGCTGAGTTCATGTCTACTGAGATGCACTTCAGTGTCAGAAAACTAAATGAGACTACTGTGGCTTTTTTCTAGACAAGAATAGAAATTCTTCCTTCAGTTAAGCAAAGCTGCAGGGTTGATATTAACTTCATGTTGTAATGTGCTGATACTAATTAGACCCAGATAAGTAGTAATCCTTATCTGAGAACTCTGCCACCATGTGTTACTTTTCCTCATGCCCTGACCATGTCCATCCTGTTCTTACTTTTCCTCATGCCCTGACCATGTCCATCCTGTTCTTACTTGCTACTGAAGAGGCCCAAACACAACACCCAGAGCAGCAGCATCACTGAGCTTACATGTCTGTGTACACACCTAAACAGACAGGTCCTGTGCAGTGCTGACAGTATGGCGTGTCTATAGAGCCCTGGATGGCGTGACTAGTGGTGTGTCGTGACAGGACAGAGCTGAGGGACAGAGCTGAGGGACGGCACGGAGGAGATGCGAGAGCATTCAAGGCCAGCGAGCGAGACACAGCTCATGCCGGCAGACGCTCCTCCTCGTGCGTGTGTGGACGCACTTTTCTGCCGTGGCCTTGCGAGGTCAACATGCTGAACTGCTTGATATGTGGTCAGAACTCTCAGCATTCTGGCCATTCCACCTGGAATTCTGGGCCACGAGTGGAATGAATTCTTGCCGACGCCCACGCACCATTTCTCCCTCTCCTCCTCCTCGTCGTTGCGTTGACCCGACCATCCAATCAGCCGAATGGTGACTGCAGCGCGCCGCCCCAGCCTCCCTGGGCCCTTTATGGCCCCTGCTGTAAAAGCAATCTGATGCGTGATAACGATACGAGCGCACAGAAATATGTTTGTGATTATATCAATCGTCCTCGCATCAATCACACAGGCTGCTCGACATGCTCAAAAGGGAACCGAGGCCCTGCTGCAGGCCCTTTCAGACCAAGACTGCCCTTATTTTATGTCACTGAGTAATTGTATACTTACTCATAAAACAGATGTGTGCTTGTGAGATGGGAGATGCGTGCAGTGTTAATGTTAGGCAATTGGGTCCCATTTAATGACCTGTGCTCTCAGTCACACACAGGCCGTGATAGGTGATCTTTGGATCGCGTTATTGTTTGGGTGGAGGATGACTAATAGCTCATTAAGCTATCGAAAGGGCGTGATGACAACTTTACCGATACCTGCGTGATTAAGACGTCTGCATGGACCAGTTACCTGTATTTACAAAGCCACACCGAGACTGTTATGCAATTGGCCAATGCATTCCTGTGTCACTCAACATCTCATCCATCAAGGGCCGCTTTGAGAGAAGTGAAATAGTTGTTGATAATCGTGACGTTTTTGGTGTGTGTACAGTAACCAACAGGGCTGCTTGTTATTGTGAGTCCACAGAGGCGGAGAGAGAGAGAGAGAGAGAGAGAGAGAGAGAGAGAGAGAGAGAGAGAGAGAGAGAGAGAGCACGCCTGCACAGTCTCACAACAATGCAACAATGCTCCTTACTGGAAAGATTTAAGATCGAGGTCTTGTTCAATACGCCGGCCTCGTTCATGGTTTCCATACAAATTAGATTTGTGATAACTTTCCATTACACCATCACACAAATGTGCAGATTTTTCTGTGACTTCATTCACAAACGGGGTCAAGAGAAACAGTTCAAGTCTCACTCTTCCTGTACGGAGGAGAGGACAATGTGTGTCTATGGAGCGGCCCAATATCAGAGGTCAGATCTGCGAGCGTGTACACAGCCAAAAGCTTCCCCCTCAAGAGCACAATAAGAGGGGAAACAGGCGTATCGCACCCAGGCAGGCAGCTATCCATCCGCTCAGGGTGTGACTTACTCAACACACTGACAATAAAGCTTTAAATTGGATCTTAATGGAACAACCAAGTTGTCTTGAAGTTGAGATGTCTTTATGCCCAGACACAGCATCACAACACAGGGTACGATAGCACTATGTAGATACATGTAGAGACATCTTAAACACTAGAGTAAACAGAGTCACCCTTAGGCGGGTGAGACAGGGTGTGTTTTTACATTAATAGGCTTATTTTAGACATTTCCTCCTTCAAAAGTAAGGGCCACACCACCCTCAGGTGGAAGTATACAAAGGAAAAATTTCCTGGAACCCATTTCAAACACACACACACACACACACACACACACACACACACACAAGTGCCGTTGGCTCATCACACAGTAACAGATACCCTAGCGCAGTGCCAACATGCCAGCAGACAATAGCGGATGATGGATGTGAAGTGGCTTAATGACATAAACACACTTCAAACGCTTGAGACAGGAAGTCCACTGACGCTGCCAAACAAGCGGCCATCACCCACTTCCTGTCCTCAGGAGGCGATTGGACAGGGAGTGAGCGTGCTCGAGGGCCTGACCTTACGTCCTTCGGAGGGCAGATGAGGAAACAAACAGGGCCAGGGAGTGTTTCTGACCCTCCAACGCCCAACCCCACCCACTCACTCACCCACTGACGCAGCTGATGTTTAAAGCAGCAGTGTGGGGTTTGGGCCTAAAACTGACAATCTGACCCGATTACGGTATGTAGACTGATATTTTTTACCCAGAGACAAACATCCTAAATCTTGAAATCGGGCATGGTGCCTGAATACCATCAGCCCTGACATTGCCTCTAATGGGTAAAAACAAGGTTTCTGGGTATGATGACTCAAATCCTTTCGACATTAGGCCGACACTATTTTACTGTGAAAGCTTTTGTTTTTATTAGATATTTCCAAGGAATGCAGAACCCAAGAGGTGAGCTGCATGTAAACAGGTATGAAGCAAAGCTGGCAAAGCTGTATCAGAGAGAGTGAGGAAATGGCCATTTTGGTGGTGCAGGTTCTCTGTGTTGTTCTTTTTGGCAGAAGAGGCCAATTACCACATCCGCCTTTTGTGTGGCAATGTTTTTTTTTAAGAGGCCTAATTTTGTTGTTGTGAGTGAACAGGTTAGTCAGACTGACAGTTATAACATGTGGCAAGTAGAGCGAGAAGATGGGGGGAAGTGTGGGGAGGAGGACACAGACTCAGGGTACCTTCGCTCTTGGGCAACTCCACCACTCACCTCCAGTTGGGACAGATAGTTCGTTTATGAACAGAATGGATCAGTCCTCCTGACCCCCCCCACCCCCCCCGACTGCCAGGCCCCACAATACCCCACCCCATCACAGACGCACACCAGCATGCAATGGAAGGGCTGTTTTATTCAATGGCTCCATTGTAATTGGTAGGTGGGTATGAAAATCAGGAAGCAGTTTACACAATAACCTTAAAAAAAAAACAAAAACAAAAATCAACATGCGGTGATCATGACGTCACATGACGAAGACCCTATAGATGCTAAGAGTAGAGTTACAAAATGGCGTCTGCTCAGGACTCTCCATGATTCACAGTGACGGGTCCTCCTCACCGTAACACCATAGCTGTCGTGTCCTGCAGTTAAAATGGTGCGTTTTGTTCTGACACAGAACAGTCAAACTTCAAACAGGAGCAGGACTCATAATTCATAATTCATTATTCTCCTTCCTCTGGGGACGTACCACAGTCCGGTGTCTGCGCTGGTCGCCTGTGGAGACCAGGGCAGGGGGTCAGCATATGTCTGGTGTATTGTCCAGCCTGGTCCACTCACGCTGGTGCGAATGTGTTTGTGCTGGGATGACTTGTGAAGAAGAGGGCTTCTGATTGGACCCCAGGGAGTAATGTCCGTGCGAGGGGATTGGCTGGAGGGCTCTGAGGGGGAGGGGCCAGCTCCTCTGTCTGACCACCACAGGCCCTGGCAGGCACACAGCCAGAGCTCATCAGGATGGTGTAATATACACACGTACATGAATGCACTCGTGCGCACGCGCACACACACACACACACACACACACACACACACAAGCATAAACACACACACACACACAAGCATAAACACACACACACACACACACAGCTGCTTTGTTTCAGCGTTGGCATCCTATCCTCTTGCTGCCATGTCCAGAAGAGATCCGCAAGTTTACCGGCGTCCTCTCTGGAAGGATCCGACTCCGGCACTGTTGCTTTAAGCTCGAGTAGAGTCCTCGCAGGCTTCCGAACAGAAAAAGGGGCAGACAGGCCTTGGCACGGGGCAGTGCCTGGGATACATCACTGGCAACTCCTCCAGAGCGGCCCTGTGTCTGGACACACTCTGGGGGGGTGGGGGGGTGAGGATTGTTCTCTGCCCCCCTGGGAACACGTATGCATCCCCATGGCGATAAAAGGAACAAGACCGACCTTGGCACTGGGGGGGTGGTGGGGGGGCACATCCTTTCACTCCAGACAAGCGATAACTGTTTCTGTGCTCCTCAGGGGTTATAAAAAAATAGGGGTGTGTGTGTGGGGCGGGGGGTGTGTGTGTGGGGGGGTAAAATTGCCCAAGAAATGCCAATGATGTTACTTGATCTACGTTCTGGAAATGTATTGTCTTTTGTATAATAAAAAAAATACAAAACAAATAAAAATACTCAGAAAGTCTTTTTTCTCTCTCGTTATTTTTCCATAAGGCACTGGTTTCTTTTCTTCTTCTCCTCATTAGGGCCCTCTCCTAGTGCTGGCAGGCCGGGACCAGAAGCCTGGGGCTGGATTTCAGACGTAGGCCCCGAGGGCTGCGTGGAACTCTGTGAGGCACTGCACCAGCTGCTGGAACTTGGGTCTCTCCTCTGGGTCCAGTGCCCAGCAGCAGGCCATCACAGCAAACCTTCAGCAGAGAGAGGAGAGAGAGAGAGAGAGAGAGAGAGAGAGAGGGAGAGGGAGAGGGAGAGGGAGAGAGAGAGAGCAAGCAGAGAGAGCAGAGAGAGAGAGAGAGAGAGAGAGAAAGAGAGTGAGAGAGAGAGAGACGAGAGAGTGAGAGAGGGAGAGAGAGAGAGGGAGAGAGAGAGAGAGCAGAGAGAGAGAGCAGAGATAGTGGAGACATTATTAACAACAGTCAGCGAATAGAGCTGGCAAGAGAGAGTACAACAACTGACAGCTGTAATGAGGCTCAAGCCATCACTATTACGCAGGCGTACAGAATGGTTGCAGCTGTCTGCTGGGCCGCCCTGATCACTGAGAAATAAATCTGACAAAATTGCCAGTGACCGAAAACTTGATGACAAAGGTTCCTTGAGGACATACATCTCAACTCGACCCAAAAATACTTAACGGAGAGCGGGCTGCGGGGCCGGACTGATGACACAATGAGTTGTGTAATCTATGCGCGCTCTGTCTTGGTTCGCTGCTAAAGCATAAAACAGGAGGGGGGGTGGGGGGGGGTGGGGGGGGGGGGGGTGTCTCTTTCACTTCTCCTCAACTCTGTCTCCACTTTCCCATCCATCACTACCTGCCTTGACCTGCTTGTGCTGAAATGTCCCGGCGTTCACACACAGAGCAGGAAGCCATTCGACACCTATTCTTCTCGGAGGAAAGGTGGCTCTGGAGATCGCCTCTGCTGATTGGCTCTTCCTGCACGGCTCTCTGTGTGCCCATCGGGCAGATGATTGGCTGCTGCTCGTGTAACATGTTACATGTAACAATATGGGGGTTGGGGGATGGGGGTTGTGATTTCTGGCGAGAGTTGGGAATAGGTGATCCAATTTCTGTGCGTTTGGAGGATGTCGATAAGCTTCGCTGGAGCTGTAGGGGGGCAGCCAGCGGTTATTTGATACGGGATGGGGGGGGCTCATGCCGGCATTCCCTTCTCCGTCTGGCAGCCAGACGAGGGGCTGGGGTGGAGGGGGGGGGGGGGGGTCTCAGAAGTGTTGGACACACACACACACACACACTCTCACACATACACAAACACACACACACTCTAGGCCAAAGGGCTTCCTCTGGAGAATGGGGCGAGCCAGTTTAGATGAGGAGATAAGAGAGCCTATTGACTGGCTAATGAAGCGCTGTCAATCATTCTCACGGGAAAGTCATATTTCAGCGAGCACTCGACATCTGACTGACAGGCACTGACAGGCACAGACGGAATGACATGTCAATCACTGCCCACCCATTATCTACTCAGACAGGAAAACGGCCCATCAGTGTAACTGTGAACAAACACACAGTCTCTCAATGAATTACACTACTGAGAAAAAAAACAGCTTCTCTTAATCAGTTACACTGTTGTAAACGAAATGCAGTGTCTCTCAATGTTGGTCTCTCAATGGAAAATAAAAACTGTTTTCTTAAGACGTTATACTTTTGTAAACGAAATGTTTCCCAATGAGTTACACTGTTGTAAAATACACAGCACATCTCAATGAGTTACATTGTTATGACACTAATGCAGCGCATATCAGTGAGTTACACTGTTGTGACAGCGCAGCGTGCAATGAGTTACATACATACATTTGTTGTAATACAAATGCAGCACATCTCAATGAGTGTGTATGACACTAACGCGCCACATCTCAGTAAGTTACATGTGTGTGTGTGTGTGTGTGTGTGTGTGTGTGTGTGTGTGTGTGTGTGTGTGTGTGACACTAACGCGGCGCCCGTCAGTGAGGGAGCAGCTGTGTGTGGGCGGGGCATGACTCACAGTTCGTCGGGGCAGTTGATTGGCTGTGCTATTCGGTAGCCGTCCTTCAGGTAGGCGGCCATCTCAAAGGGATCGATGTCCACGTACGGAGTCTGACCCAGCGTCATCAGCTCCCACAGACTCACACCAAACGCCCACTGAGGAGAGAGAGAGAGAGAGAGAGAGAGGGAGAGAG
>CM059276.1:31194492-31206992 GCA_030347295.1 Setipinna tenuifilis
CAAGAAAGCGAGACAAAGGGACATGGGCCTGGTATTAACCAGTCAGAAAACCTCCACAGCCACACAGAGCGGTGTGTCTGTGTCAGTGTGTGTGTCTGTGTCAGTGTATGCCTGTGTATGTGTAAAGGTGTGTGTGTATGTCAGTCAAGAAAGTCAAGAAAGCTCCACAGGCACACATAGTAGCATTAACCAGTCAAGAGAGCTCCACAGGCAGCTGCCAACTGCGCAGGCACAAAGGCTGCCGACTGCTCTGGCCTCCATGGTGAGCTGGATGATTAGGTGGACACCTGCAGTGGTAGAGCCGCAGGAACCTGTCTGACCTTCTTGCTCACCAGAGCTTTAACAATGAATGTAATTAATCAAAAGAAATAAACTGAAAGACACATTTATAAACTCTTCTGAAGATGAAAGTAACTGAAGAGATGGTGAGATGGGTATGAAACAAGGGGTGAAGAAGCTCAAAGCAAACTGCTGTTTGCTCAGCAACCTAGAACTCCTTTTGTGAACATATGTTGTGTCATGAAGGTTGTATAAGTAAGTAAGTAAGTAAGTGTGTTTATTTTACATGAAAGTTGTGTATTCATGATGTGTGTGGCTTTTATCTTGAACGTGAATGTTGTGTGTTTGCTTAAGACGTGTGTTGAATATTTAAGATGTGTGAGAGTTTATCTTGAACATGAATGTTGTGTGTTTGTTTAAGACGTGTGTGTTTTATTGTTAACGTGAATGTTGTGTGTGTAAGACGTGTGTGTGTTTTATAGCTAGCGTGAATGTTCTCACCACGTCGCTGGCGCTGGAGAAGTCGTTGTTGAGCAGGCTCTCCAGGGCCATCCAGCGCACGGGCCGGTTCTCGTTGTCCCCCAGACAGTGGTAGTCCATGGGGAACAGGTCTCGCGCCAGGGCGTTATCCGTGATCTTCACCTGCATGCTGTCGTCAATGCTGAGGAGACCAGGACAGAAACAACATGTTGTTGAGCACATTGTCATGCTCATTCCAAGACCTTCCACTCCTCACCTCATGCACAGGCATGTGGGCCTGGGGAGCGCTGCAGTTTCAAATCCTGTGTACAACCTGCACATATGGCTTTTGACAATAAAGCTGACTTTGACTTTGACCTGATGGCTCTTAAAAACACAGAGCTTGTTGGACTCAGTCTAAGACTAGCACAACATCAAGAGCAGTCTCGTAACACTAGCACAAGATCAAGACCAGTCTAATAAGACTAGCACAAGATCAAGACCAGTCTAATAAGACTAGCACAAGATCAAGACCAGTCTAATAAGACTAGCACAAGAGAAAGACCAGTCTGATAACACTAGCACAAGAGAAAGAGCAGTCTGATAACTCTAATAACACTAGCTACTGCTGCTGCTGCTGGTACTTACACACAGTTCCTGGCGGCCAGGTCTTTATGGATGACCTCTCTCCGGGCCAGATAGCTCATCCCACAGGCGATCTGGATGGCCATATGCACCAGGTCCTGCTGCGAGATCGCCTGAGGACAGGAAGTAGCACAGGGGACACAGTTAGGGTATGCACCAGGAGGCAGGAAGAGGCGTAGGGGACACAGTTAGGGTGGCAATCACCTGAGCAACAGTGAGCAAATTCATTTTAAAAAATGAAATAACTGAAATCTGCAGCGAAATGCCCAGTGTAAAGACAGATTAGGATGAAGAGACTCTAAAAGTGCCCTCCAGTCTGTCTCCTGCACTCAGCCCCCGTCTGCTGCTGGCACTGCGAGGCCGTTATGATGATGATTTCTAAAGCTCCTGTAAACAGGCCCTCGCACCAGTGCAGGGAGAAGCTGATGTGCTGAGACACAGAGGTACGGAGGGGGGGGGGGGGCAGAGAGGGAGAGGGGAGGCTTGGAGGGGGGGGGGCAGAGAGGGAGAGGGGGGCTTGGAGGGAGGGAGGGGGGAGGCCCTGCTGCCATCATGCCTGTCTCTCCACGCTCTTGCAAGCCCACCCCTTTAACAAGCCTACCCCTGCACAGCCATCAACGCGTACGTGTGAAGACTGATTAATGGGTTCCACTTCAAAGACAAAGAGAAGAAGAAAAGAGGAGGATAGCAGGGGGGGTGAAAAGAGTTGGAACGACATGAGACGTGTTGCGGGCGCTGGGAGCGGCGTTGGCACCTGCTGTCGCCAAAACGGACATTGAAGGTGGAAGCAGGAAGAGACGAAGGTTTATGCCCCCCCCTTACTAACTCACCACCCATTGCCCCCCCTCTTACTAACTCACCACCCATTGCCCCCCCCCATTGGTCCCCCTCTAACTCTCTCACCACCCATTGGTCCATGACTAGAGAGTGGCAGAGCATACTGTAGCTTGCTTAACTCAAGGCCCTGAAACACACACACACACCACCTGGATACTACCTCACAAGATCCAACAATTAACACACACACACAGCGAGCCAGTGTGACGGATATGACACAGGGCTGGTTGGCAGCAATCATTTTTATATGGCGCTGGCAGACATCAACACGTCCACAGACTCACACACACACACACACACACACACACACACACACACACACACACACACAGCACCATTCCGATGACTTATGCGTCTGTATCAGATCCTACCTCTCCTACCTGAGCACATGTTCAGATGGGAAAGTCATAGCCAATGAGGCAGTGTGTCTGGTTGCTAGCTGGGTGCTGATTTACGATCGGAGCGTTATTGTGGCAGGAGCAGAGAGGAGATACATGAAGGAGTTTATGATCCTCTCGCTCTGCCCCTATAATTGCCCCAGAGCAGGGGGGGGGGGGGGGGGGGGGGCACAGACGCACACAAAGGCAGCGTGTGTAATTTTAATCACATAAAAGCCTCTCCCATTCTCTCCTCCGTGTGTGTGTGTGTGTGTGTGTGTGTGTGTGTGTGTGTGTGTATGTACGTGCACTACTTCAGTTTTAATAGACGCAGTAGCAAGCTTCATCTTGTGAAGGGAAAACATTCTTTGGTTAAAGACACGTCCCCCCCCCCCCCTCTCCCCTCTCCTCTCCCCCCTCCCAAATGAGTTTAGTTAGCGGCCCGATTGATCGTTGGAGGCTACGGCATTCTGCCCCCCCCCTCGCCCCCCCCTCTCCCGCTGGCTCCTGAGGCCGACGCCAAGTACATCAGAGACCCCCTAGGCTGCAGCGGCACAAAAGCCCGATTGTCTTGGGCTCATGTACCCCCCCCCCCCACCCCCCCCATCACCCCCCGTCTCCCCCATTACCCAAACTACCCCCCCACCCCACAGCCCCAACTACCCCCCTCCTGTTTTGTAAGCCTGTATTCCTCCACAGCTACATCAGAGAGCATACTTCCACAGCGGCTCACGGTGGTTTGATGCCAAGTGGTGCGTCTCGGGGGTGGGGTGGGGTGGGGGGGAGCTGTGAGCGCGATTACAGCCGGCACACATGAGCTCCACAGGTGCTGCACTCCAGGGCGCCGCTCCTCCACCTCTCCTCCTCCGCTCCTCTACCTCTCCTCCGCTCCTCCTCTCCCCTCCGCTCGTCCACCGCTCCTCCTCTCTCCTCCTCAACCTCTCCCCTCTGAAGGCCTTCCCACAGCGGGCACGCCGCTCGCCCAACACCTGACCCGCATTAGCCCAGCATGGGAACACTGGCTACACCATACCGGAGGGTGTGTGTGTGTGTGTGTGTGTGTGTGTGGGTGTTTTGTGTGTGTGTGTGTGTGTGTGTGTGTGTGTGTGTGTGTGTGTGTGTAGCCTGCCCCCCCTAAGGAGTAACAGAGGACGACAGACAGGAAGCACGTGTCCATTTCCTGCTCCACTTCGCGCCACGTGTCGCTGGGCGGGGCATGGCAGATCAGGGCAGGGCAGAGTAGGGCTGGGTAGGTTAGGGTAGGGCAAAGCAAGGCGAGGGGAAGATACGGTAGGGCAAAGCTGGGTAGGGCAGGGGTGGCCAGGGCAGGGCAGGGCAGGGTAGTGTAGGGCAGGTGTGAGCTCACCTGTGGGTTGTTGGTCAGGGTAGGGTAGAGTAGAGTAGAGTAGAGTAGGGTAGAGTAGAGTAGAGTAGAGTAGAGTAGAGTAGAGTAGGGTAGAGTAGAGTAGAGTAGGGTAGGGTAGGGTAGTGTAGTGTAGGATAGAGTAGGGTAGGGTAGAGTAGAGTAGAGTAGTGTAGGATAGAGTAGGTTAGTGTAGAGTAGTGTAGTGTAGGGTAGGGCAGGGCAGGGTAGGGTGTGGTAGGGTAGAGTAGAGTAGAGTAGAGTAGGGTAGAGTAGAGTAGGGTAGGGTAGGGTAGGGTAGGGTAGAGTAGAGTAGGGTAGTGTAGGGTAGGGTAGTGTAGTGTAGGATAGAGTAGGGTAGGGTAGGGTAGTGTAGTGTAGGATAGAGTAGGTTAGTGTAGAGTAGTGTAGGGTAGGGTAGTGTAGGGTAGGGTAGGGTAGGGTAGTGTAGTGTAGGATAGAGTAGGTTAGTGTAGAGTAGTGTAGGGTAGGGTAGGGTAGTGTAGGGTAGGGTAGGGTAGTGTAGTGTAGGATAGAGTAGGGTAGGGTAGGGTAGGGTAGTGTAGTGTAGGATAGAGTAGGTTAGTGTAGAGTAGTGTAGTGTAGGGTAGGGCAGGGCAGGGTAGGGTGTGGTAGGGTAGGGTAGGGTAGTGTAGGGTAGTGTAGGGTAGGGTAGGGTAGTGTAGAGTAGGGTAGGTTAGGGTAGGGTAGAGTAGTGTAGGGTAGGGTAGTGTGGGGCAGGTGTGAGCTCACCTGTGGGTTGTTGGCCAGGGTAGTGTAGGGTAGGGTAGTGTAGTGTAGTGTAGTGTAGTGTAGTGTAGGGTAGTGTAGTGTAGGGTAGGTTAGGGTAGGGTAGTGTAGTGTAGGGTAGTTAGGGTAGGTTAGTGTAGTGTAGGGTAGTGTAGAGTAGGGTAGGGTAGGGTAGTGTAGTGTAGTGTAGGGTAGTGTAGGGTAGGGTAGTGTAGGGTAGTGTAGGGTAGTGTAGGGTAGTGTAGTGTAGGGTAGTGTAGGGTAGGGTAGTGTAGTGTAGGGTAGTGTAGTGTAGGGTAGTGTAGGGTAGTGTAGTGTAGGGTAGTGTAGGGTAGGGTAGTGTAGTGTAGTGTAGTGTAGTGTAGGGTAGGGTAGTGTAGGGTAGTGTAGGGTAGTGTAGTGTAGGGTAGTGTAGGGTAGTGTAGTGTAGTGTAGGGTAGGGTAGTGTAGGGTAGTGTAGTGTGGGGCAGCTGTGAGCTCACCTGTGGGTTGTTGGCCTCGGCCAGCTTGCACTGTCTGAGGAAGAGCTTGAGGTTCCCCCAGTTCATGTAGGGCAGCAGCACCATGGGCTTCTCCCCGTCCTCCGTACACACGTGACTGATGGGCAACAGGTTCCTGCAGGGGGGGGGGGCATAGAGGGGAGGGGGGGGCAGAGAGGGAGGGGGGATGGACACAGAGAGGGAGAGGGAAGGGGGAGAGAGAGAGGGGGAGAGAGAGAGGGGGGGAGAGAGAGAGGGGGGAGACAGATAGAAAAAGACAGCGAGAGAGAAAGGTTGGGGGGGGGGAGAGAAAAAGACAGAGGGGGATGATGTCGTGGGGGGGATGGGGGGGGGTGGCAGAGAAATGAAATGGTTGCTTTAGTGCTCCAGCTAAAATCAAAACCAGCAACTGTCACCAAAGACTCTGAGCAATTTTGTAGGGTTTGGGAGTAGGTGTGGGGGTGTGTGTCTGTGTGGGGTGTGTGTGTATGGGATGTGTGTGTGTGTATGGGATGTGTGTGTATGGGATGTGTGTGTGTGTGTATGGAGTGTGTGTGTGTGTGTGTATGGAGTGTGTGTGTGTGTGTGTGTGTGTGTGTCTTGTGAAGTAGGGACTGTGTGCATGGGAAAAAGAGGAGCGTAGACGAGGCCTGCTGCAGATCATTAGGCTGGATTATGGTGTACGTCACTGCTAATGGCCCCTGGCACACACACACACACACACACACCCTCACACACACACACACGCGGCCGGCGCGGCGCAGTGCGGACGATGAAAACAACACCTCGTTAAAGGCCGCAGGCGACAGCTGACTCTGGGCAGCTACGGAGTCGCCGCCAAAACAATACGAGCGTCGACGTCAGACTCACCACCGTCCACCACCGCTCAATTAGCCACGCTTTTACTACGCCGCTGCTCTCGCAACTACAGGCTTGGGAGCGCCCCCCACACCCACACACACACACACACACACACACACACACACACACACACACACACCCTACCATAACAATTACTACGCCGAGCTGCTCTCGCAACTACAGGCTTGGGAGCATCTTCTGAGAGGCTCAGTGGAGACAACCCCCCGCACACACACACACATACACACACACACACACACACGCCCCCCCATAACAATTACAAAGAAATACTAGCGGATTAACAATGAAAGGCTTCTTGAGGACACTAAAAGGTCGTTGTGTTCACAGGCTCGTTAGTTCAATCATGGCTGGTCACCCACAAGGACAAACCGATCGCGTACTGGAGCTGCCTTGGTGCACAAGAATTAGATTTGATAAATCTAATATAACACACCAGATCACCACACAGGACCGCAGGAGACTTTTTAATATACACAAGGGCATGCATACACACACACACACACACACACACACACTCATAAAGGCCCAAACTAGCCGTGAAGGCCCGACAACCTTCTACCCTCAATCACTAAAACACACACACACGCATACACACAAGCATACACACACACACACACACACACACACACACACACACACACAGGCACGCACACACACACACCAGGCAATACAGATGAAACCAGAAAGAGAAACAGAAAGTGTACGATTCCCGACATCCCCTCCGCTGTTTCCTAACATGTTGCTTAAAGACATACGGTCATACATGCACCAGGGTTTCCATGGGACTGACCGCTACAATGCTACTTCCTGCTTTAGCAGGTCTCAGTGGCCCTGGCTAGCCGCAGCTAAGCGCTAGTCATCCACTAAAGAGGAAGTAAGGCCATGAGAAGCTCTGTGTTGCCTGCTACACTCATGAGTGACTGGAAGGCGGACTAGAGTAGAGTAGTGATTTCTACACTCATGAGTGACTGGAAGGCGGACTAGAGTAGAGTAGTGATTTCTACACTCAAGAGTGACTGGAAGGCAGAGTAGAGTAGACTAGAGTGATTTCTACACTCATGAGTGACTGGAAGGCGGACTAGAGTAGAGTAGTGATTTCTACACTCAAGAGTGACTGGAAGGCAGAGTAGAGTAGACTAGAGTGATTTCTACACTCAAGAGTGACTGGAAGGCAGAGTAGAGTAGAGACTGGATCACGGAGTAGAGTAGAGTGATTTCCTAAAGTGTTCCCATGACAGGGCCATTCCGACGGAGCGCCACCCAGACACCACCACAGTCATGCGCCTCTCCGTAAACAATGTCCAAACATTCCGACATTCCCAGTATGTGGAAGGACCGAATTCCTGCCGGACATCAAACGCCACTGAAATGGGCGACTGACCACATGCAGTGGCGAGAGCCTCGTTTGGACGCTAAGCTGTTAAAATTCCTGAAAGATATTGAAGCAGTTTATCTTCCCCGACGGATGGAACATCACGAATCTGAACAACAGCAGCAGTCACAGACAGCATTCATACGGAACAAATAGCAGATTGATTTTTCATACAAAAGACAAGATGACAAGCACACGACCCAGTGGGTTGGTGTCTACGCAAGCAGGGCCAATTGTGCTGAACAAGTGCGGTTTGATGGGAAAGACAATAAGTAAAATTACATATTATTATGACCGGCACATTCCTATGGGGAGGATGGAAAACAATCAAGAGTTCAGACATCTGTGGCGGGTACAAATACTGTTATCACGCAGCGGGGGAAACAGAGAGTTCTTGGCCCCCAGTTCACCCGTGTCGGCCAGTTCAGGCTGCACTCAGTTCCAACTTTCTCGTAACACCTTGTGTGTCATTGGGCCATTCATGTCAATATATTTTTAATATAAAATCCCCTCGAATAATGATCCAATAATCCAAACATGACCGTCATGTAGAAAAGAGTTTGCAGCTTAGCCTCCAAGTCTGAGCTGGCCTAGTTTGACCCACCTGTGCTACAGACTCAGACCACAGAGCATAACTGCAGCTTAAACTTCCAGTATGGCCTTGTCTGACCTACCTGTGGTGCCGACCTCGAGCATGGCCTTTTAGTTTGAGCTGGCCCTGTTTGACCCACCTGTGCTACAGACCCAGACCTTAGACTATAGCCTTCCACTGTGGCCTTGTTTGACATAACTGTGATACAGACCCAGATTACAGAGCATAGCTTTCCAGTATTGCCTTGCTTGATCTACCTGTGCTGCAGACCTCTGAGTATAGCCTTCCAGTCTGAGCTGGCTTTGTTTGAGCTACCTGTCGTGCAGAACTCAGAGCCTTCCAGTGTGACCGTGTTTAAGCTACCTGTGGTTGCAGTGTGGCCTTGTTTGAGCTACCTGTGGTTCCAGTGTGGCCGTGTTTGAGCTACCTGTGGTTGCAGTGTGGCCGTGTTTGACCTTGTGTGGTTCCAGTGTGGCCGTGTTTGACCTTGTGTGACCTACCTGTGGTGCAGACCCCGCAGCTTGCAGCTCTCTGTGAGCATCATGGTCACTTGGACTTCAGAGGCGTGGTCTGTGGAGAGCAAGAGAGAGAGCAAGACACCCAACATTAATTTTTACTGCATGAGTTATTTTAGTCTGGGAGGGAGGAAACACAACTCCAGACCAAGCCAAGCAGAGGAGCAGCAGCTGCCAAACAGCACTGCAGGACCCACCGCAGCACATAGCGCAGGACATACATAACGTCCGAATGAGCGGATTATTACAGACTCACTTCACAGACTCAACCGTGGACTTTAGCAACTGAACTGAACAATAGAGGATAAACTCCTGGGAAAATCTTGTGATGTAACTTTTTGAACCCGTCACCCCCCCCACACACACACACACACTCCAGCAACCCCCCAGCATGCATGACACACACACACCAAACGTTCAATTACATTACACTTAGGTTAGGCACAGGGTTTCAGTTACAGTCCCTGGAACAGTGTGGGGTTAGATGCCTTGCTCAAGGGCACTAGTGTGGGGTTAGATGCCCTGCTCAAGGGCACTTCAGCCATGGATGAGGGAGCAGTGTGGGGTTAGGTGCCTTGCTCAAGGGCACTTCAGGAGGGTACAGGAGAGCACTAGTTATTTACTCCCCCACCCTTTTTCTTCTGACGGGAACGGGTTTCGAACCTGTGACCCTCCGATCCCAAGACCAACTCTAACCGCTAGCCCACAGCTGCCAACATGCCCTGCAGACACTGGCACTGAGCGCGGGCCAGGCAGACGAGACACATAAACTGACACACACACACACACACACACACACACACTCAGCGACACGCAGGTCACTCGCTACGCCATTTTATGTGTCTGCACTACTCTTTACAGGCTTCCCCGCCCGCCACCTGCCATGTTAGAGTTTTAACGAGAGCAGCGGACCGCAGGTCCTTACGCAGGCCGTTTGTGAGTGACCCCACTGCCCTCTCGTCTCCGCCCTGCCAACAGCGGTCGTGACAACCAGCGTTCACGCGGGGGTCAGCAGCAGGCGAGGGGGGGGTGGCCCTGCCGAAGGGTCGGTGGCCGAGGGCCCTGGGAGCTCTCCTGGTGGAAAAATGCCCCCCCCCACTTCCTCTGCGAGGCGCCCCCACCCCCACCACCGCTCCTCAGGCACCGCCATGACCCCATGACCCCGTGTTGCCGGGCGACCGAGCCCGAGTCCGAGCCCAAACCCGGTCCGAGCAGCGGTCCAGCGTCGTGTGCTTTATCGGCGGCCGCAGCTTGGGCTGGCGCTGGCACTTAGGGCTAATCAGCATTGTTTCCTGCCCCCTGGGGCAGCACAGGGCAGGAAGCAGGGCAGGGTTGGCACACATGCCGCGTGCATGGCAAATTGTTTGTCCTAGGGAGGGGAGAAGTGGGGGGGTTGGGGGGTTGGTTGGTGGCGGGTTGTGTGTTTGTGTGTGTGTGTATGTGTGTGTGTGTATGTGTGTGAGTGTGTGTGTGCGTGTGTGTGAGAGTGTGTGTGTGTGTGTAGGGGGGTTGGTTGGTGGCGGGTTGTGTGTGTGTGTGCGTGCGTGTGTGTGTGTATGTGGGTGTATATATATGTGTGTGACATGCCCCACCCTGTGCCTGGACAAACACTGGGCGAGTGTGCCAGGGCTGCGAGAGGAAGGGAGCTTGTGGCGCCGATGGATGTGCCGTGGAATCGGGGGGTCAGGGGGTCGGGGGGTCAGGGGGTCGTGCGAAGAGTGACCTTGTCACGCAGTGGCATGAGAGAGTTCTGGGGACGACTCAGATGTTCTGCCCGGCGCTGGCCAAGGCCCGGCACTGGCACCCGATAACTGTCTGGTCAGCACGAGACACAGGCACGAATGCCGCCACTACCCTCTGACTTCCTGTTTATCTGGCATGTCTCTTATTGCTGCCATAATCACTCATCACTCAAGGGGAGCAGCTGGAGGCTAAAGAGGGCTCATCGTCAGAGAGCGTAAATAAACGGTGCCGTGATCCAGCATTATCTCTTATTATACCATAAACTATGCGGCTTATGTAACGTATCTGACCTGAGCTATTCTGGGGGGTGCCCATGTGGCCCTGTGTGATGTGTGTGGTGTGTGTGTGTGTGTGTGGTGTGTGTGTGGCCGCACTAGCGTAGAGCTGCAGGGGTGTGTGTGTGGTGTGTGTCATGAGCGCTAACGATCGTGTTTTCACCACCATTCACTGCCCACTGGCACACACACCAATACTTGGGCACGTGTGCTTCACATGTGCCGATTCTGAATGAACAGTGTGTGTATCATCAGCAGGAATAGTGTGTGTGTCTGTGTGTGTGTGTGACTGTGTGTGTCTGATGTGTGATGATGATGCTGTGGCACTTGGGCTCTGAAAGGCTTAGAGACCTCTATGCTCCAACACTATTAGTAAGTACAAGTGCAGAGGGAAAAGAAAGCCGTTTTTAAAAAGGTAGCATATTCTCTAAATGCTTATTACAGTGAGAGGCACAAATCCAGTGTCGAGGCACCAAAGAAGAATGCGCCCTGTTCTTATAAAATGAAGACTCCCAGAAAAAACACAGGCCAGTTAAATGTCTCTGGACACAAACAGGAGCTCTATTTGGGTGATCTAAATTCCTCCAGGATATCCCGCCGGTCGCCGTGGTAACGAGTATCCAGGTAGCAGGCTGGCAGAGGGGCCGTCGGGGAGCCCAGGGAGTCATTTCACTATTTCACACGTTTAACGAGTCGTCACACACACACACACACACACACACACACACACACACACACACACACACACACACAGAGACAAACACACACACACACACACACACACTCGCTGGCCGGGGCCCAGTGGCGACTAAGAGCTGGAAGCCTACGTGCCTGAGCCCATGTCATTCCCATGATGCATCAGCATCCCCCAACCCAGTGTGTGTGTGTGTGTGTGTGTGCAGAATAAGGAGTTACAACACCCCCAACAAAACACAAAACACAAGACACAATGTTCCTGCGTGTGTAGGTGTCGGCACAGAGGGTCAGGGCAGGTCAAACCAGCACGGTGGAGAAACACCAGGAAAGGCCAGCTAGCGCTTTTAAGGGGGAAACAAACACACTGCACACTGCACACACACACACACAGTGGTATTAAAAAGAAAAAAAACTGTGAGCACACACAGAAACACAGACACAGACACACAGACACACAGACACACACACACACACACACACACACACACACACACACATACACACACACACACACACACACACACACATTTAAGAACACTATACACACCTTTGACTGTTTTGACGAACACTTGCTTCTCTTTGGTCGGGTCCTTCTCGTCCAGGAGGACTCCATGGAATATCCGGCCAAACGTACCTGCACAGACAGGAAGGAGTACACTTAATACCACACATACTACATACTACACACTACACGCTACCACCACACTACAGACTACATAGTACCACACTACACACACACACACACATACACACACACACACACACACACACACACGGCAGGCAAGGCATGTGTATCCCCTCAGTGGCCCATGCTTCTCTGCCTGACTGAGTGTCTCCAGGGCTGCGGTGGCCAGTTGCCTAATGTGGCCATTCCATCCGTCAGGACAGCCAAACATGAGAGTGACCTGTTCAGACAAACAGCTCTGACGCACTACAGCAGTGGGGTAAGACAGAGGGAACACGAGAGGGGTGTGGGGGGTGAAATATGGGGAGAGCTAAAGGGCTCTGTCCTCTGTCCTTTATGTTGCCGGCTGGGGTGTTGCCGTGGGGATGTGTGTGTGTGTGTGTGTGGGGGGGGGGGTGTATGTGTGTGTGTGTGTGTTTGGGGGGGGGGGGGGTCTAGTGTAAGCGCTCGTGCGGAGATGCACGCTGGGGCTGCTGGCGGCGTCTCAGATGTCTTGACCGCAGCACTAAGCGTCTGAATGCGGCCGCGTGTCTGGACATGCTGGGTAAACA
>CM059276.1:31211992-31229492 GCA_030347295.1 Setipinna tenuifilis
AGTGAGATTAAAAATAAATTGCAGAGTTGGACAAAGTGGATTGATAAAGTAAAAGTCCTGCCATGTTTTCCTTCTGCCTGCGCTCTCAACACAGGTGATTTTACTAATTATCTCATCTACCTAGTATTAGCTGGTTCAGTGAATTGGCAGGCAGGACTTTTACTTTCTGAACCCGGGATGTCCGCCTCTGCTAAATTGGAACCCTGTGACAGAGACTGGAGCAGTCTGAGAGGATATGACATCACAGGAAACAGGAAGTGTCCATGAGACACATGAGCAGCACAGAAGAGCTACAGTGAGGATCTCAGCTCAGACTCAAAGAGCTCCTTTGTCCTTACAACACTACATCTCTTAAACGCCAACAACACTTTAGGATGCAGCATGGCTAAATATATATTTAAAGACATCTCACGGGGTAGAGAATCTGATTAAGACAGATTCTTGATTCACATCACATAAAAGGCTCATTTTGTCTTGTGGATATATTCAACATCTCCCCGCTCATACTGATGTAATGAATACTTAACCTTATCTTAGACAAAAGTGGCAGTGGTCTTTAATGTTCTTTTAATGGCCTTTATTGTCCAGTGGTCATTGATGACGCACAGAGGAGAGGACAGTAGTCACGGCTGATGCAAAAACATCACTGACAGATTGTTGATACTACACCATCATAGAGACACTACATATACAAGTGGTACTTGCAGCTCCTCATACTGTTCTGTGCAAAATATATGTGTGAAAAAGTCTGACATGAAAGAGTGGTGACTTTAACATTATTTATCAGATTTGAATAATAGTCAGGGAGCTGCCAACTAATCTCCAGGGCTACACCATAGCGCTGCATGGCTGCAACAAGAAATGTCAAGGATGGATACAGAACCTGTAATGTGTGTGTGTGTGTGTGTGTGTGTGTGTGTGTGTGTGTGTGTGTGTGTATGGTGTGTGTGTATATATATAACCACTAATTCTGAGTTCCTTCTCCTATTTCTGTTAGGGCCCTGACATGAATGCTGTGTATGTGTCGTTAAGAGTGTGTGTGTGTGTGTGTGTGTGTGTGTGTGTGTGTGTTCAGGCCGAGGTGTGAAGGCCTTTACGAGCTACTAACGGCCAGGAGGCCTGAGCTTCCTGTAGAGGGCGGGGCCTTTTGTCATACGGCGTCGACTGCACACACACACACACACACACACACACACACTGCAGAGGGGGGGGGGCAGTGAGGGGCAAGCAGGAGGCATGCAGGACACCTGAAGACACCCTGAGAAAAGCACACAGCTGCAGCAGAGAGGGCTGAGGGAGAGTATAACATCTCTGGCTGTAGTCTTCATTCACGAGGAGACTTCACAACAAGCTTCAGGAACAATAAGGAACATTATAGTGGGATAAGAGCACTAGGCACATTAGTTAAAAAGCTTGAGAGTGTTAAGATGTGACAGAGACACAGACAGATAGACAGACAGACAGACAGACAAGGAAGCAGCCAGAGTGAAACAGCGCCACACTGTGGTTAAAAGAGGCAGTGCAGGCGGTGAGAGAGGACACAGATGGTTGGGTGCAGATGGAAGTGGAGAGTTGACATGACATGACAAGGGACTTGCTGTTCACAGTGGAGAGTCCTGACCCAGGGTCAGATGCTTGCCCTCTCCATGTGTGCAGCAGCACTGGCATCAGGAGCAGCAGACTGATCCCAGGTCAGCCCTGTCCTGTGCCAGATTGGCAGGTCTGGGGGGGTCACTCTCGGGACCAGGGGGACTTACTTTTGCTCGGCTGGGAGGGGGCGCCGGGGTTGGGGAAGGAGGCGGCAGCAAGCTGGTGGATGGGTGCGGAACCGGGGGGGCCGTCTGATGCAGGGGAAGGGAGGGAGGGATGGAAGGAGGGAGGGAGAGAAGAGGGAGAGAAGAGGGGGGGATGAGACAGTGGTGTGCATAAAAGGCTGGGATGATGACATGATGGCAGGTGAAAAGGTGGACGCTGTCTCAGATGAGCAAAGCCACAGTCACAGCACACAGACACAGCACACACAGTGGAGGATGAACAGACAATGAACAGCACTGATGATCATGAGGAAAGCATATGGCAACAGCATTACACACACAGCTACACTAGGGGGCGACAAAAACCATCATGCAGCCTACTCTGCTCTACCACAGAATGGGACACTAATGTGCACAACCAAAACTGAACTACAGAGGTCTCAGCATTTTTGCTGCTAACTCATGCTGTTATTTTTTATGTAATAACTCTAAGTCTACTGTACAATAACGCAAAACCTCCTGTACAAAGCTACAAGGTTAACCTCCTGAGTACTTCATGCAATGGTATACATCACAACATCACAACAGTCAATTCATTTTAAAAACAGTCCCAAATCCTGTTGCGATACATTAGTATAGGAGCAGGACTCTGGTTTATAATGTGAGGATGTTCGTGTGGCCACAAGGAGGCGCTGACGAGTGAGTGCTCCAGACACCTCTCACCAGGTCTCTCAGCCCCGCCCCCGCTTCTTTTTCCTTTTCTGTCTGTCTGTCTGTCTGTCTGTCTGTCTGTCTGTCTGTCTGTCTGTCTGTCTGTCTGTCTGTCTGTCTGTCTGTCTGTCTGTCTGTGTTTCTACTAAAAATACTGCCTCTGTGATGGCTCCTGGCTGGGCCAGGAAACCGGGGAAAGCGTGCTGAGATGAAGATCTCCCTCCGAACCTGAGGCTTCCTCTCTGCTCGTCCTCCATGTTGCTGGAATGGCCACAGGAAGGAAGAGGGCAATAAAGCTAAAATACACACGAACCCACTTCAGTCTCACCGCGCGCTCACCGGAAGACTGAGGAGCACTCAGGGAAGAGGCACACAGAATGAAGTTTACTAAGGGGAGGAGAGCTGAGCAACAGAGAATAATGTTTACTAAACGGAGAAGTGGAGAAGGGGACCCTACTACTAATAAAGTTCAGTAGTAGAGCTGAGGGACGCAGGATGAAGTTTACTAAGGGGAGGAGTGCTGGGGAAGAGGGACACAAAATAGTGTTTACTAAACGGAGGAGTGGTGAGGAAATAAAGTTTAGTAAAGGGCGCTACTTCTAATAATGTTTAGCAGTAGTGCTAAGGAACTCAGAATGAAGTTTACTAAGGGGAGGAGAGCTGAGGAACAGAGAATAATGTTACGGAGGAGTGGTGAGGAGATAAAGTTAAGTAGGGGACGCTAGTACTAATAAAGTTCAGTAGTAGAGCTGAGGGACGCAGAATGGAGTTTACTAAGGGGAGGAGGGTTGGGGAACAGAGAATAATGTTTCGGAGGAGGGGAGAGCTGAAATAGTTTAGTAGGGGACGCTAGTACTAATAAAGTTTAGCAGTAGAGCTAAGGGACGCAGAATGGAGTTCACTAAGAGGAGGAGTGGTGAGGAAATGAAGTTCACTAAGGGGAGAGCTGAGGGAATAAACTTTACTGATGTGTGTGGTGGTGAGGGATGGAGAATAAGGTTTACTAAGAGAGGAGTGCTGAGGAGTGGTGAGGGGTTTATGGCCGCGTGTGTGAGGCTTTAGGTGGGGGCCACATGCCCTATGGCCCTCATCTGTACAAACATGTCCCATCACACCATCACACATAAACACGGCCTCACTCTCTGGCACACACACACACACAATATACGAGGCCTTCATCTATGCACTCCCCCACCCCACACCCCTCTATGCACACACACACACACACACACACACACACACACACACGAGGCCTTCATCTATGCACTCCCTCACCCCACACCCCTCTACGCACAACCACACACACACAAACTTTTATACAAACACACACACACACACACACACACACACACACAGACACACACACACACTGTCAGACACCACGGCCTGAAACGTCACTGTGTTTATTGCGACCTTCTGATTCCAGTTTGTGCTAATGGCATCATTCACCCGCAATTATGCTGTTTGGCGGAGGAATGTGTGTTTGGGGGCGGAATGTGTGTTAGGGGGCGGAATGTGTGTTTGGAGGAGGAGTGTGTGTTCGGCTGGTGGGGAACGGGGAGGGGGGCAGACGCGGCCGGGCGTGTGACTGGCGAGACGAGACTCACACCCCTGAGGGGAACGCAGACCGCAGGGGAGGGGGGGGGCGGCCTTCAAAGCCCCCTTCGCTCTCCGACGTTTAACCTCAGACAGCTACATGAGCTTCCACAGTGCTGGTGTTGACTGCATGGATACATGTGTCATCACGACGCGATCCTGCTGATGACTAATTGATGTGATATATTAACACTGAACCAGAGAAGTGGGTTTAGCCTTTAAGCAGAGTGAGTTTAGCATGCGCTTTGATCAAGACAAATGCAGTTTCAGACTTTATTTGATGTTTCATCATGCAATGGTAAAATGCAAACAATTGTCTTTGAAAAAGCATTGGCTAATCTGGGTTCTACCTTAGCTTACCCTTTAAATTCCACAATCAGCACAACTCAATGGGAACACAGAGCAAACGTTTTATCTATTTACGTCTGAATAAGAGCTTGAGACAACATGCGTTAAGCCCACCCATAATTAGCACATAAGTCAACTGCTGGATGCCAAGATCCAACACTACACAAAATCAACAACGGTTCCTCCTCAGGAGCAGCAAAGGAATGCTAATCTAATGTTAGCGACAGACACAAATCAGCCTTGACTGGGCACGGCAGCCTCTGAGACACGGCCCCACATATCAGGCCTCCTGCACAACATCAGAGTGTGTACAAAGGTGCTGAGTTGGATTTGTTCTACTTGACAACTATTTTATTGGACATGTTGTTCTGCCACTGGGCAAGCACGGATCACAAACCCAGCTCAGACAACTAAATCCACAGGCCTGCCAGCATGAGACTGGGAACTGACGCCTTTAATGGAGCACGGTGCTTTCAGTGATGCTGTACAGTGGATGCCTTACTAATTCCTTGATGCTTTACTGATTTCTTAAACTGGAGTGGGGTGCTTTGACTCATGTCAGAGAGTGGAAGTCTTACACTAGTGTGGGATGCTTTGAGTGATGCTGCAGAGTGGATGTCTGGTTTGCTTAGGGTCGGAGAGTGGATGTGTCTTACTGACTCCTTAATCTGGAGTGGGGTACTCTGACTCATGTCAGAGAGTGGAAGCCTTACTGAGACCTTACACTAGTGCGAGATGCTTTGAGTGATGGTGTACAGTGGATGTCTGGTACGTTTCAGGTGTTTTCAGTAATGTAGGAGAGTGGATACCTTACTGAGGCCTTAAACTGGTGTGGGATGCTTTGCTTTGATTGATGCTCTACAGTGCATGTCTGGTATGTTTGGGGTGATCTGTACGTTGGATGTCTGGGATGTGTGAAATGATGTCTGTGAGTGATGTTGGAGAGTGGATGTCTGGGATGCTATAGAGTGATGCTGTCTGTGACTGTCAGAGAGTAAATCAGTGGGGTGCTGTGAGTGGTGTCTGTGAGTGCTGTCTGTGGGAGTCATCTGTGGGTGGTGTTGGAGAGCGGATGTCTTACTGGTGACGGGCGTGGCGTTGTTGGGCGTGTCGGCGCGCAGGTACTGGGTGGTCTGGGTGGAGGGCTGGGAGAGGCCCTGGGAGCTGCCGCTGTCACTCACGCTGGAAGAGAAGAGAGAGCAGCATCGCAGTCAGGTCACAATCAGTCACAATACACACTGGTGCATAAAACAGCCCTCAACAAGCACGGTAGTGTCTGTGAAGATTCTCATTCATCCAGGTCCAGATCATGTTAATCAAATGAGCCAAGTTGTTTACAGCAAGCAAATTGACTTCTTTCAAGCTACTAAAGAAAGTCCAGTTTTCAAGCTACTAAAAGAAGTCCAGTTGTTTACAACTTAGCTCATTTGACAAGAATGTTAGCGGTTCTTCACAGATTATTCACTAGCATCAGCATGTTTTCATATCTAGGGAATCATAAAGGACTTATGAAGCGCTAAAACTGTTCAGCTTGCTAATCTCTGGGTAATAAGTCTGAGTGGCAAACCTGACCAAAATGAAACACAAAAACCTGCAGAATATTACTGTATATTAATATGTGTGTGTGTGTACGTATGTACATTTGCTTATGCATGTGTGCTATTTGTGTATGTGTGTGTGTGCGTGCGCCCAGGGACAATCAGACTCCTATTCGGTACACACAGAGGGGAGACCAAGTGTCTAATCAAGGATCGGAAAGCTACCTCCCCTAGCCTAGCCCCTACCCTAGCCCCAGCCTAGCCCGTACCCTGCCATCTGGTGAAGGGGGGCAGGAGAGAGAGGAATCCCAGAGCCACGATTACCGCAGGCCCAGAGGAAGACATGACAGCATCACCAGTGACTACACCTCCACAGCAGCCTCAGCACAGGCTTCCCCTCCTGCACGCCACATGCAGGCCTCCTGCCCCACATGGCAAACCTGCCACCAGAGCCATCCTGGAGAAACTAAAGGAGTGTGTGTGTGTTGGAGGTGTTTATGTGTGTGTGTGTGTATATGTGTGCGTGTTGGAGGTGTGCGTGTGTGTGTGTTGGAGCTGTGTGTGTGTGTTGGAGGTGTGTGTGTGGGGGGGGTGTTAGAAAAGTGCTTCAAATTGGCCCAATTAGAGCTGTCAGCCATTACGTGTGGAGGTTAACTGCTGTGTGTGTGTGTGTGTGTGTGTGTGTGTGTGTGTGTGTGTGTGTGTGTGTGTGTGTGGGGTTGATGAGGGTGAGTGGGGGGCTCCCCTGTGGAGCAGAGCAGTCAGGCTGGCCTTGACTGGCTGCCCCCCCACCCCCCCCTCCCTCTCTCCCTCCGCCCCCCCTGCCTCCCACCCTCCCTGCCACTGACCCTAATCATGCGGTAATGTCATTACGCTGCATCAAAGCCCTCCGCAGCCCCAAGTCCTTCTGCAGACCAGACACACACAGGCCTGGCAGCACCTAGGCAACAATGGAGCCATTGGCGGATGGAGGAGAGGAACGACAGAGAGAAAGATAGAGAGAGAGAGAGAGAGAGAGAGAGAGAGAGAGAGAGAGAGGGTGAGAGAGGGAGGAGTAGAGGAATGAGAGAGAGAGAGCAGAGGGGGAGATGGAGAGAGAGAGAGGGAGAGAGAGAGAGAGAGAGAGACAGAGAGAGAGAGAGAGAGAGAGAGTAACAGAGAGAGAGAAACAGAGAGACAGAAACAGAAAGAGCGTGTATAAGGGAAGGAATGAGAATGGGGGTTGGCCAGCAGGGAAAATGACAGAGGAGGAAGAAAGAGAAAAATGAAATATAGTCGCAAGCCGCGATGACGGGCTCTTGCACCTCCGGGTCCCACAACCCATGACATTTGGCCCCCCAATAACAGGGTGACCACGTCCACAAAGCCAAAAAGTGGAACAGTGTTTCTGTAACTCATACCTCAATTGTTCACCAGAATAATTCATGTTAGACATCCAACAATAACAAAAAATAAAAATAAATAAATAATTAAAATCCTCTACCACCTTGGGCTTTGGGAATGTGCATGTCATCTTAATCATAATGCACAATAGGATTTGACACCCTGCCCTACCCAGGTCTTTCATGTGTACAGTGCCCAGGTGTGCATCATGCCACATGACTAGCACTCCCTCCCTGGCCAGGCTGGGAACAGCCACACGGCTTCCCCATAGCAGCTCTTATGTGCAGGCAGCTCATGATGCCAGTTCAGGAATGGCTGCAAACGGTCATCAGGCACCTCTACTGGCCCTCCATTTAGGACCCAGCGATCTTCTAGAGTATGGGCAGCAATTCTGCTTGCGTATAATCAGAGGCAGACATCCCGGGTTCAGAAAGTAAAAGTCCTGCCAATTATTTGTTGTAGCCAATTCCACGAACCAGCTGATCAGGACTTTTACTTTTGCTTTCTCAAGCCGGTTTGTCCGCCTCTATGTATAATCGGGCGTCAGGCACCATTTCCAACAAAAGCACCTCCATGGCCGGTGGCGTCTCTGTAGTGGGCAGGGCCACGTGACTCAAACATGTTCCACCTCAGACTGCTCCAACAGACATCGGAAAAGACTGAAAAAGATACACTAACTCAACTCTGCTCCACCTCAGACTGTGTGCTCCAACACACATCGGAAAAGGCTGAAAAAGATACGCTAACTCAACTATGCTCCACTGAAGCACAGTCATCATTCAGCACTTGCCATAGTTTATTTTGGTTTGTCAGGATCCAAATTATGCAGAAGCTTATTTCGGAAAGACTAAATAGTACCTCTGCAATGGCGATGGGAAACTGCTCAACTGACAGTTCCTCCTTAGCTAGTGTTTAGAAACATACGGATTTAGGAAAACATATTCTGTCATTGTGACAGGTGGTATAAACTTGATAATGCTCGTGTTTAAACAGCTAATGTTATCTGGACAGCTACCGAGCTGGCAGGCTAGAAAACGTGGCCAATATACTAAGATAGTATCTTAATCAAACGTTTCCTTAATTTGTGAAATGTTACACATGCCTAAACAAGGATAAACAATCGGATGTAAATAAAGTTATAAGTTAGAAGATATAACGTCATGTTTTGGGTCATGAGTTCTATGGTTTCACTTTGTCAAATATTTCTGTATATCCGAATGATGGCCTTTATCTCTAATCTAAAGACATAAGGTCAAGACCTCAAGACAACAGACCCTGATTTGTGGAAATGCATATCAAACCTCTGCCTGATCAGTGGGCGGAGCTGAATGATGTCATTCGTGTGAAGATACGAGTAGGGAGCTGCCTGGTGGCACATAGGAGTGGAGAGCTCCTACTGATGGCTCGGTGGCATGCGAAATGCACTCTAGAAATGAATGGGGCCAGTACCAGTTCTTCAAAGCGTTGCCATAGAAGAACCTTTTTCAGTGCTTCAAAGAACCGTTGAGGCAACAGTTCTTTAAAGAACCATTTGACATCGATATGACATAGCATAGCCTACTATGCTCTGAAGAACCATTTCTAATGTGAGGAAACGTAATGTATGTAATGTAATGGTTCAACACAAAGTTTTAACTCTCCATGGAACCATCCAGATATTTAAGGAACCATTTAAGCAGCTTTATTATTCCCAGTGTGAAGCGGTCCTACTGATGACGCAGTGGCATACAGGAGTGGAGGGTGGCCTGCCACTCCTCCCAATGGCCCCATGGGCACAGAGGCGTGGACAGATCCTACTGATGGCCTGCTGGCATGCGAAATGAAGTGCTCCTACTGACAGTGAAGCACTGCCCGGTGGCACTCAAGACTCGAGTGCTCTTACCAATGCCCCCATGGGCACGCAGGCGGGCAGAGTGCAGCACTGCAGAGCGACTGCATGACCCAAAGCTGAGGCCACCACTCCAGGGCGGCAGGGCCTCTAGCAGGAACAGCCCTGATCCAATCAATGCCAGGCCCAAAAAGCAGCACCTAATGACCCATCCCAACTTATTACATTAGATACATTCCAGCGCTGGAGCTTTGTGAAAGCCTGTCTTTTTCTCTAAGACAAGTGAGTGATTCACAGCAGGGGACAAACCCTCTTTAAAGGCTGGAAATGAGTCCAATTGGGGCTGCTGGCGTAGAGTATGGTCTTTCCCAGGGACAGGCTAGAGCTCTATTAATCATGGGGACGCAGATCAATGACGTGTTGTGTCTAAAGTGGCACCATGTAATTTAACTAGCGCCGTGGCCCACTGCACTGGAAATAGGATAATCATGAGATGAGGAAGAGGCACACAACAAAGACAGTGGAGAGCAGCCCCATGTGAGCGCTGTACGCAGACAGGCATTCAGCAGGACAAATGTAAAATACAGCTGCAAGCAGCACTAAGGGAGGCTAGCAAGCTAACAGCCTAGCGATGTCTGTTGTCACTGCAGTGCTGAAGTCAGGAGCATAAGGTCTGATAAAATCAACTCTGCGGATCGTCCAAAGTGCCAGCTTTAAAACCTTTCATCTGATGTCATCTCATGCTTCTGGGGCCTGCCTTCAGTGACTCCACTGACAGAAAAAGAAAGAAAAGAAAGAAAGAGACGCCAAAGAAGTGACATCAGCAAGGAAAAGGCAGAAACGCTATGAGTGCCTTCCACATCTTCGCTGCTTGGCCCCCTAAACAGGATCAGCATGTTATAGACGCACAGATGACTTTCCAAGACACTGTGGTTGCAAACTCCCAAATAACTGTTAAACTTTACAGCCTCGCTCTTTCTCTCGTCTCTGCCCTCCTGTTTTATTGAAGCGTGTCCACAAACGGATGCCTCTCTGCACCAGGCCATCCTCATTTAGTTCCTGACTCGCAAACAACTTTATCTGAGGAGTAGAGTACAGCGCGCCTGTGGCTTTTAAACTACCAAATAAGACACACAAACACCCAGAAAAACAAAAAAGCCTATACAGAGATATTTCACCAATTTCCCTGCATGTCCTACTCTACCCAGTATGTCTATGCATGTGACAATAAACCATATTTGTGTCCTTGTCTCACCTGTCGTCCAGAAAGACAAAAAAAGCCTATACACAGACATTTACATTACATTACATTTAACAGATGTTTTTACCCAAAGGACATAATAAGCTAACAGAGGTGTAGAGGAACACAGAGTAGACAGACTACCCTCATACACATTAAGGAGATACATGTGCCTAAGTAAGTTTCCCAGAGCCGGGACACTACAGACACAGACACACACACACACACACACACACACACACACTACAGACCCCCTACACACTCAGACGTGTGTCTCACCTGTCGTCCAGCTCATACCTCATACACTCAAGGACAAGCATGTTCCCCGGAGCAGGGACACTCCAGACACACACACACACACACACACACACACACACACACACACGCAGACACTGGTCTCACCTGTCGTCCAGCTCGATCCTCTTCATGCTGTGCAGGTGCAGGACGGCGAGGATGATGGCCACCAGGAAGATGACCGCACAGCACACGCTCACACTGATGTAGAACACACGCGTGGAGGTGGTGGGGGGGCTCACCGGGTCGACTGAGGTCACACACACACACACACACACACACACACACACACACACACACACACACACAATAACCACACAAGGCCTTACTGAGTCATGTGACACACAAAAATACAACCAATCACATTTCATTTCTAAAGGGGGGGCTACCAGTCACTTTCAAGGCCATTCATAGCTGGTGAAATTGTTCCAGTGTGTGTGTGTGTGTGTGTGTGTGTGTTGGGGGGGGGGGCACAGGGTTCTGGGTGATCAGGTTATTTAATTGCGGAGAGCTAAGAGCTTGGAGACGGCTATCTGGGACTGAAGGGGGGGGGGGGGGGGGGGGGGACCATGGAACTGTGGGTGACCATGGAACCGTGACACAGCGAGAGAGATCTCATAGGAGCCATAACCCAGTCTACCACACACAGAGACAGGGATCTCACAGGAAGGCAGAGGAGGGGAGCAGGGGAGCGGGGGAGGGAGGGAGGCAGGGAGGGGAGGGAGGGAGGGATGAGAATGAGAGGAGCAAAATTTAGGGAGCAAAAAATAACAGCATGAGAGCGAGAGTGCCAAAGAGCAGCGCTGAGAAAAGGCTTGGCACCGTGGGGAGAGTTTGGGGAATGACCCTTGGCACAGTTGGGCAGTGACTGACTGGAAATGATAGAAGACAAACGCAGACTGATGGAGGGAAAGTGGGTTGGGGGGGGGGCTGGGGGGGTGGGGGGGCCGTGACCCCTGGCCCCTGGGACCTTTGACTGACAGTGACAGTGAGACCCTCCAGGGGGGGTCGAGGGGGGGGGGCCCAAGGTATCCGCGGCCCACCCAGGCAGGACACCAGGGGAGCCACAGCTGAGGGACAGTAGCCAGCTGAGGGACAGTAGCCAGCTGAGAGACAGTAGCCAGCGCTGGCTCACACACACTCCAGCATGGACACGGGGGGTCACTACATGGACACACACACACACACACTCACTCCAGCATGGACACAGGGGGGGGGGGGGTTGTCACAGGGCTCAGGACCAGCGCCATGGACACACACACACACACACACACACACACACACACACACACACACTCCAGCATGGACATGGGGGGGGGGGGGGTCATAGGGCTCAGCATCAGCGCCATGGACGGACACACACACTCACACTTACTCCAGCATGGACACGGGGGGGTCACTAGTGCTCAGGACTAGCAGCGCCATGGACGGACACACACACACAGACACAGACACTCACACTCACACTCACACTCACTCCAGCATGGACACGGGGGGGTCACTACATGGACACATGGACACACACACACACACACACACACACACACACACACACACACACACACTCCAGCATGGACATGGGGGGGTCACTAGGGCTCAGGACCAGCGCCATGGACACACACACACACACACACACACACACAGCACAAACACTCGGCTGCCTAAAACAGCACAGCAAGGAATAAAAATGAGAATCTAAAATCAGCATTGTGATTTGTGCTGTGCTGGAACAGGAGCCCCATCCAGCATGAGATGACTCACCAGAGCCAGAGTGGCGCTGGGGGGGCGGGGCATGGAGCCGTGACTGGACAGGAAAACATATTGGGGGGGGAGAAGAGTCTCTGGGGTCAGCTCTGAAAAGCATATCTGGGGGGGTTAGCGCTGGTCAGTAAAGGACAGGGGGGTGGTGGTCAGCGCTGTAAAGCATGTGTGTGTGTGTGTGTGTGTGTGTGTGTGTGTGTGGAGGGGGCTCTGGATGACACAGCCAACTGACTGCTGTGGTCAGGGAGAAGGGGATCCAACCACCAGTTCTCAGATTTATAAACTCTCAGGCCCAGACTGTGGTTTTGAGGATGCTGGAAGCCGTACGGTATTTAACAGTGTCCTTTGGTCGGGGCGAAACAAACAATACGTGAAGAAAGACTAGAGAAACATGAGCAACCTGAGGAGAGCGACAAGAGATTTGAGGAAATTTGTGGGTAGAGACTCACAACCTGGTTTGGGCATGGGGATCTTGGGTGGGTCCACTGGCTCCACTCCTGTGGGGGGAGAGAGAGAGGGAGAGAGGGAGAGAGAGAGAGAGGATTAGAGAGAGAAAGAGGAAGAGAGGGGTAAAGAGGGGGGGAGAGAGAGAGGGAGAGAGGGAGAGAGTGAGAGCGAGGGAGAGGGAGAGAGGGAGAGATAGAGGGGAGAGGGTGAGAGAGGGCGGCGGGGGGGGGGGGGGTGGGGGGGGGGGGAGAAAGAGGTGGAGAGAGGAGGGAGAAAGAGAGAGAAATACAGAAGAAAAGTTAGAGCCAACCTTGTGCAAATGAGACTACTGTGGGAGGAAGTAGGCAGTCCCATGTGTGCAATAATAAAACTCTGTCGTGTTTTCGTGTTTTGCAAGAGACTCGTTCACTAGGGCCTTTAGCAATAAGGAGGGGGGGGTCAACATCTATCCCAGGCTACAAATGTGACGTCCAAAAGACACTAAACTCCCGCCTGCTAGCGGATAACAGAGCTCGTTGCGTACATCGGCACAGACATCGCCAAGAACTAGGACTTTGTCGCAGATCGCATTCTGTGTTGTAATGCTTAAAATCACATTCCGTGTTCTACTGAAAAGCTCTGAAGCGCCATTTTGTCACCGACACAGGACTATAAAAGCCTCCAGTGCTGTGACATCTGTCAACAACTTGTTTTTTTTGACTACCTTGTCACACTTGTCACCTAAGCTAAAAATTGGACTTTATATTCTGGGGTAGAACTGTTCAGTGTCAGCACGACCTCTCTGATCCATAGTTATTTAAAGCAGTTATAATTAGATCAGTGCCCCAAAATATCAGCGCCCCAACATAACACCTACAAACAGGAAGCATATTAACAACCTCTTTTACAACCCCCCCCCCCCATCCTTGGCACCAGGGGTAACAACAACAATAGCTGCTGCGCATTCCTGGTGCACAGCCACCCACCGAGAGTACCCCCACTCCCCCAACCACACCGAGCCGCTCACTGGGGTGGGCACAAACACTTTCCCCTTTCAGCGGCTTTCGTTTGGCCCGCTGCTTAAAATAACCCTGCGAGATGTACGAGCTGCTTCCTGTGTGAGGGTACGACGGGGCAGCGGTGTAATTACGTGTGTGTGTGTGTGTGTGTGTGTGTGTGTGTGTGTGTGTGTGTGTGTGTGTGTGCGGGCGGCAGAGGTCAGAAAATAGCGGCGACTCAAAAGACAAATGTGCCATCGCTTCCCCCTCTGCTAACACTTATCAACTTCAGAACCGCTCCAGGGGAGCATGCTAGAGAGTTCACACACATACCGCTGCATACACACGCGGACATGCACACACACGCACACCTGGATACACACTTCATTACAGAGGAAGCAGTGTGTCGCGGTGAGCAGGTAATAGGGCTTCCGTCTCTGTCACAAACACACACGCACAGACACGCACGCATGCACACACACACACAGATGCAGCGCATACACACACACACATACACACACACACACAGATGCAGCCTACACACACACAGAGCTCATTAGCCCTGAGAGCAGGTTGGAGAAGCCACAGGTAAAAACACACACACACGCACATCTCATTACCGTGCAAACACACACACACACACACACACACACACACACACACACACGTGATCTGCACCTGTCTCCTCTGATTGTCTTACACGTGCTTGCATCATTATTCACTGCACATATGGCAAACATCTAACACACACAAACAAGCACACAAACAAGCACACACACACACACACACACACACACACACAATGCACAATGTAGAAGACCAGAGCCGAGTCCTTACGTCGGTAGCACATTTTCCTGCGTTTGAAGTTGAGCACTGTGATGTTCTTGGGGTTGATGGTCAGATTCAGCTGCACGGTCACCACGGCCTCCTCGTCCACCTTCCCAGAGCAGATCAGGTCCACACGAAACACTGGGCAGAGGTCAATTTACCATTGGAGAGAAAGAGAGAGAGAGAGAGGGAGAGAGAGAGAAAGAGAGAG
Organism: Setipinna tenuifilis; assembly: GCA_030347295.1. Lineage (NCBI taxonomy): Eukaryota > Metazoa > Chordata > Actinopteri > Clupeiformes > Engraulidae > Setipinna > Setipinna tenuifilis. The sequence continues at coordinate 31,226,909 of CM059276.1, forward strand.
AGAGAGAGAGAGAGAGAGAGAGAGAGAGAGAGAGAGAGAGAGAGGGGGGGGGGGGGGGGAGAGAGAGAACGTCAATTGACAGTACCTTTCCCAGCCATATCTAAACAGGATGTGCTATATATGAACACGCCTCATATACTCCAATTATGTACGCCATGATGAATTATGTTTTGGCTCACTCTGGACACACAAAATAAATGCCTGCTACAGCTTATTTCAGTGTGGTCTACAGAGCCCTGGGTCTGCGTGCGGGGTGTGTGTGTGGTATAGAGGCCAGGATGTGTGTGTGTGTGTGTGCGCAGTGTGTGTGTGTGCAGTGTGTGTGTGTGTGTGCCAAGAGTGTGTATGTGTCCAGTGTGTGTGTGCCAAGAGTGTGTGTGTGTGTGTAAGTATATGTGTGCAGTGTGTGTGTGTGGCAGGAGTGTGTGTGTGTGTGTGTGTGTGTGTGTGTGTGTGTGTGTGTGTGTGTGTGCGTGTGCACCTGAGCGGCTCCGGGGCACCTCCCCCTGCAGGGAGATGTTGCTCTGGGGCTGGTCCATGGCCGCCGGGTTCTCCACATGGAAGCCCAGCTTATACTCCACCTGTGGACAAGACACACACGTCCACAGTGTCAAATGAGTGTGTGTGTGTGTGTGTGTGTGTGTGTGTGTGTGTGTGTGTGTGTGTGTGTGTGTGTGTGTGTGTGTGTGTGTGTGTGTGTGTGTGTGTGTGTGTGTGTTGGGTAAGATCTCCTTTACGATGTCAGGCAAAGCGGTGAAGAGCATCTGGGGTGAAATGAGCTGGGCAAAAGGAAGACCCAGAGGGGAGAGAGGGCAGGAGAGAGCGATTAGATCACTGGTGATTAGATACGATTACTGGAGATATGAAAAACCTCACTGGTGCTGGAGATATGAAACCAGTGCAGAGATATAGAACCATTAGAGGGACATGAATAGATGAGGCCCAGGAAGCGGTGAAGTAAAGGGGTGTGTGGGAGGATGAAGATTTGTATGAGGAACAGGTGACATTATTATCTACTTAGGACATTACAGGTGACATTGTTATATAATTAGGACGTTACAGGTGACATCGTTATAGAATTAGGACGTTATGCAGATGGAAAGGGCTGCTTCCAGGTGAGATGGGTTTTAGACTTAATTCATATTTTCTTCTAGTATGACTAGAATATAGAACATTGAGATGTTTGTGTATATTCTCCATGGTGACTAGAATATAGAACATTGAGATGTTTGTGTATATTCTCTATGGTGACTAGAATATAGAACATTGTGGTGCTTGTGTATATTCTCTATGGTGACTAGAATATAGAACATTGGGGTGTTTGTGTATATTCTCCATGGTGACTAGAATATAGAACATTGAGATGTTTGTGTATATTCTCTATGGTGATTAGAATATAGAACTTTGAAGTGCTTGTGTATATTCTCTATGGTGATTAGAATATAGAACTTTGAAGTGCTTGTGTATATTCTCTATGGTGATTAGAATATAGAACATGGGGTGTTTGTGTATATTCTATGGTGATTAGAATATAGAACATTGGGGTGTGTGTGTATATTCTCTATGGTGACTAGAATATCGAACATTGGAGTGTTTGTGTATGTTCTATGGTGCCTGTGACTTCATTAAAAGAGCAGCTATGCTGAAAATGCTGCTGTCTTAGGAGTCTATTAGCTTGGGGACTAGAGTCTGGAAATGTTTGCAGTGTTTGTACGCCAACTGTGTGTGTGTGTGTGTGTGCCCACCTTGTTCTTGGAATGCCATGTGAAGTGGAGGGTGCTGATGTCGCTGGGTATGGGGGGGATGAAGGAGAGGGCGTACATGTTGACATCGTCATCTCTCACGTAGTACAGCTCTGCGTCCAACCCTGAGACACACACACAAAGGCAGCTGGACTTAGATGGGTCGCCAGCTTTGGGATGATCACACACTACAGCAGTGATTCTCAACGTTTTTCAGACTGAGGATCACTTGGCCACCCCCACCTACAAAAAAACCTCAGGGACATGAGCATTTTTGTTTCACTGTATCCACATGTCAACACAACACTGCTGTTTTTAAATGGAAATGTCATTGATTCTGTTTGTAGACGTATGTGTTTTCAGAGCCTGATAGCGGCAGGCTTAACTGCAACAATGTCACGTTCCCATTAGAAAAAGGACTGCTAAGTGTAATGTAATGTAATGTAATGACTACTCTGGTGGTAGCATCACAGAAAAACCTATGCATCTTCTCCTGTGGCTGCCCCACATCCCCCACCCCCCTATCCCCTCACAAAGCACAGACATCCACAGAAGGGTTTTTTATTAAACTGCACAAGGAAGAAAGGGCCAACTTAGAGGGAGAGAGCAGCAGAGGAAGCCAGTCCTCCTAAATCTCTTCCAGAGTCTGCTTCAGTAATGATCAATCTGGTGATGTAATGTAGCAATTAGATGACATCACATGTGGGGGCTCCAGCCTGTTGTACCCTCACTGAGACCATCGTCCCACTCGAGAAATATGGCGGCGACAAGAGTGTGCAAACCATATGCATGATCCATCTTCTCATAGCTCTCAAGAGGAGCAACTGCAGAAATCCCTCACA